>JXSR01S072569.1:15258-30321 GCA_000969725.1 Ophiothrix spiculata
TAGAAAATACCTTAGGTAGACGAGGGTTAAAGCTTAAATTCTCAACTTTCAGATGAGACCAAAAAATCAATTTTGATTTTGTCGACCTTAAAGTACCTTTCGATATGACGGGACACATATATGCTACTTCGTAAGTAATCTCAGTACTAGATTGAAAATATACGCAGATAGTCCAGTAAAATTAACTGAAATTTGCTTGAAAGGTCAAAATGATTAGAACAGAAATGAAACTTCTACTATTCATTTTCTAAAGGTATCAGAAATAATATACAAAAAAGTTTACCAAAATCAACCCTTGGGAAGTATGGGAAAAATGAGAAAAACAAAATGGCCGCCAAAATAGCATATATTTGCAATAATCTGCTTACAGCAACTCTTTTAAACAACTTAATATGCATAAATATCATTGTGTAATGGTGTCTTTAACAATAACAAATAGCATGTTTAGAAATTGACTTATGTCAAATGCATATTTTAGATTAAAAATGGCCGCTAAATAGCATATATTCATGAAATAGATAAAAACAAGCATATTTGAATTGAAAAGTTTACAAATTCAGAGCAAGAAACACATGGATTATAATTTGGACCTTAAATTATGCCATTTACAAATTCTAAATTCAAAATGGAACCCATTTAAGGTCAAAAATGGCCACTTAAATACAATTTAAACGCTCCAAATGGATAAAAATGCCATTAAACAGTATTAAAAACCTAAGGTATTTAAAATAATCGATGTAAGATGGGTATGAGGGTAGGAAAGTTCCATTCCTCCCTATATTTTATTTCAAACATGTTTCAGAATTCAAATGACGTTCGTAATAAGTTCCAAAATTGGCTACCTAAAATCATTCTGTCGCTCAAGTACGGCTGAAGGGGCATTTGAACAGCATTGAAAACCTCCTTCTTTTTTAGATAATCGATAGAAATGATGTCTAGGGTACCAATAGCCCCATTTCTCCCTCAAGCGTTTTTAAATCTAAAAAGCATACCATAAAAAGTCCAAAAATGCCATCAAAACTCTTTTTTTTTTCAAAAGAGATTGAAGAATGCATTAAAACAGCATTAAAACTGTTTTAAAGATGATATTTTATTGCACTACAAAGCTCTTTTTCAGTGCTACATCCTGGATGGGATGTACAGCAATGGGATAAGTTGAATTATACTTTACATTTGAGGCATGATGTCTTTTTGTATTTAAAATACGGTTAACAAAGTGCAATTACTTTGCCGTTGGACCCGCTCAGAATGGCAATTGGTACCCGTACTAATCATAAAAAATGGCTTAAAAGGGTCTGATTTTGTACCACATATTGCGTCTACCTTTATGGAAAAAGGGTAGTTTTCAGCATGATTTGCGCCATTTAGGGTTCTAAATTCAGGCTACCTTTGCCGCCAAAGGGTCACTTTTCACTTAAGAATTGCTCAGCTGAATATCGTGTTGTACAGTGTTTGCATAAAAGTTCTTATAGCAAGATAAAATAAGTATTGACTTCATGTAAGTAAATGAAAAATTTCAATTGTATACTTCTTAAAACCTAATTTTTAATTTTTAGCAAATTAATGGTCATTACAAACTTACACCATTACACCATTTGGGGTGCGATTGTCAACATATTCACTGACCTTCCGCCATTTAGGGTTGCAATTTGCTCTCAACAATTACGCCATTTAGGGTCCAATTTTGAGAAGCTCTGATGAGCATGAGTATCTCTTTATTTTTGGAGCACCCCCGGGTTACTTTATTAGCCGTTTTTATACACGTACGTGAGTAGGACAATTTTGTATAAAATAATGTGAAACATTGCATGGTTGAATATTGCTTAATCCTCGTATTCCTGAGCCTTTTATTGTAACACGTCTTCCTGAGGGAGGGGGGTGTAAAACTTTTACACAGCTTAAGTTATATTGTTTTGGTACCTTTGTATAGAATAAGGTCTCCTCTTTCAATTGATACCAAGATCATGAAAATCGGTTGTCACAAAGTGTTTCCACACCGGTTTTTGGCAAAAATAGCAATTTTTCAACATATCGTTATAAACGTTATAAATGTTAGAATTTCGTCGGATTTTTTGCTAATAATTAAAGGAAACGACAATTCTAACATATCCTGTAAGTGTCAATTCCATACCCTGCAGATTTTAAATTTGGCAGTAGATAATGTTTGAAACTTGTTAACTCTGTCTTAGCGTTATAAAAAACAAATTACTTGAAGAACCAATTATTGCTATTAAATGTATAACATATTGTTTCCTAGAAAGTAAAGCAATCTATCACATAAGAAAACTATTTTATGATAGATCCACGAGTACGCCCCTAAAAACAAATTGTTGGGTTAAAATTGAATGATGCTGCACGACTGTCATTTAATGTGCACGTGCTGTTATGGACATGTTTAATAGCAAAAAGCACTTAATGTCAATACACTACCTCTTTAAACTGCTTTCAAAATGTCGAAATTTTGTCAAACATTTTATATCCTTAAGACTGCAAAGTAAATGGATGCACTCTAATGCCGAAAACATATATTTTATCACTTAATGTCTCCAAGAATATGAAGGGTTAATGATGAAACAATATACACAACATTATACAAGCAGTCGGTGTTAAGATTTCCTGTCTAAAAGCTTGAAATTACAATACGATAATCTACGGGTTTTTAAATTTTGAAACAGCTAGGGTTAACACAGAAAGTAAAAATATAATATTGAAAATTATAATGCATCACTGGAGATACCATCAACTTGCTTAAAAAAGAAACATAAAGAAATGTGTATAGAAGATACCAATGCGTCATACAAGATGCTGTTCTTTTTTACATATTTCCTGCTCTGCATTAACACCACTGCAAATATATGATTAATATTCTTCAAAGTTTCATAATGTTCACATTTCTTTCTTATAACATAGATGCGAGACGTGCTCTCTTATCTTTTAATAATATTATCAAGAATTTAATTGATTCCATAATCATGAGGCGGAAATTAAACGATTGGACGTTCTGAGTGTTGTCCCATTGGCGAAGAGGAAATTTGTATTGGTTTTTATGGCATTGTTATTGCTAAACGTTAAGTAGGGCTGCTTTTGTAATTTAACCTTTGATCCATATCAGGCAACATCTTATAATAGAAGGCACTTAGGTCAAGGATTTTCAACAAGAACACTAGTTGAGCAACAACAGAACAATTACTGCTGAACATCTGTGACCCGTCATGTCGAAAGGTACCATAAAGGTGTAATTCACGATTCTGGTGTGACAAAAACCGCTCCTCTTTTTCAAGCTATATAAAAAGAAGAATACAACATAAATGTAATCTGGAAATGTCACTTGATTCTGACAATTCGTTTTCAAGTTACAAGCTTTTCAGTATTTTAAAATCCCCATAGACTACTGTGGTGACATTGAGGATGAAAAGTGGATTGCTATAGTAACTTACGAGATACAGGCAATTGAAGCTGATCACTTAGTCAAAATCACGTCCAAGGTCGAATAATTTATAATGTCAACAGAAACGTTACCTTTTAAGTGTATTCTATCATATTAATCAGGTGCCGACATCCAAAACATAAGACAAATGTTTTAAAACCGAGATAAAAATCCTTTTTCCATTCAAGTTTTTTCATGCCTTTTATCAATTTAGATGTAACTTTGCAATCGAACATCCAATAACCAAAACCAAGGTGTCATTTTAAAGCTGAAAATATAATATTTTAGATAAGACCAAAAACATCAATTTTCATTTTTGGACCCTTTGGTACCTTTCAATATGAAGGGTCACATTTTATTATAAACAAACTATGCAAAATCAATGGACCATGTTCTTAATCCATGCCAGCAGCAGTATTCAAGATGGCGGCGTAGTGTTACTTGAAATAAAAACCAAAACGGTAGCCTTTAATAATTGGTTTTAGAGAAAAGGGTGTAAGTGATCCGTAGAGATTTATACGCTGCTATTTCGTGTGGTAAACAACTCCAATGACACCTCTAGATAAGACAGCGGAAAAGAATGCTAAAAATCGTTAAGGTGCATTCATATTTACATCACTAGTATAATACACTCTGCGTCTTACCCATGAATTCAACACGCATGCAGATGAATTAAATGAACGTTTTTCTGGAAACTTTTGGCACACTAACCAAGTCTCATTAATTTGTGGTCAGAATGTATCAAGTTCTTAACATACGATACCGATTTGCAAAGAACGGATAATTTAAAAACAATTACCTCTGAACTCAATTGTTGTAAATCCCTGAACGACACACTGAGGGTAAAACCACAAACACCATGACTACCTACCATGAGAAGCCGTTGTAATGAGACTGAATGTCTCACATAACCAGGAGTCCGGGTCTAATTGAACTACAAGGAATAAGACGCAGTCAATGATTTTTGATTGGACGTGTACAAGTACGTTCTACACAATTGAATAGTACCTAGGACGCTCAGTCTGGATGATACAACTCTATAACTGTTGAGCATTTTGAGAACTTAAGGGAGGACGTTACCCCCTTGTTTTTTGACAAAAATATATATACACACATTATGCTTGTTTTTACTTACATCAAGTTATTTTACTACTGATTTTGATATGCATTTTTCTTTTAGCTTAACCACAGAGTATAGTAAGAAGAGTAAAAAAAAATTTAAGACAATTTATTGGACTTTTCCATTTATGGAAGTTTATCATCACGAAATATGTAATTAAGTTTGCTGAATTTTACTCATGCTAGTTCGATTCTTCTCTTTACTTTCACTGCCGTTTCGTTTTCCAGTGAAATTTTCTTTCCTAGATATATGTAGTTGTCAACTTCTTCTATTTTCTGTCCCGGTACTATGACTTTCTGACCTTTGACTTTGCTGCTCATCATCACTTTGGATTTCTTTATGTTCATGCGAAGTCCAGCTTTACGACTCTCCTTATCTAGCTCCTGCAGGTGACCCAGATAGTTATTCATGCAAAAAAATATAACACCAGCTCATTAAGTAATTAATGAATTAATAGTATGAAATTAACTGATATTTTCGTTTTAGGGTAGGAAACTACATGCAATCATGAAAACTGCTAGAGTCCTTTACAATAATTAAATTGTTTTCAGAACTTATTTAGTCATTTGTTTATCAAAATATCACACTAAACTAAACAATGATAAATGAAAAATTACTTCTTTTAACTTCATTAAGGCTACAGTCCCTAAAAACGTCTCGCTCGGCTGAACGTCATGTTTACTGCAAGTTTTTACCTACGTACACCTATCAGAATATCAACATTTTTGGTGTACATATTGAATAGAGTCTCTAGTTTATACATGAAACTTTACTAGTGATTTCACGTCCATAATCAAGGTCAAAATGACGCCTAAAGACTACTTCGAAAAAGTTGACCCTTTTTCGCCGAAACCTCATAATTTCATGATGTTCGAACAATTACAGGTTTCAAATGTTGACAGATTGTAGGTTTGATAGTTCTTATTGAATTACAAACAATATTTTTATAAATATGCTGAGTTGATTTTAAATGATAATGTAACAAACCCGCGTTGTTTTGCCCGAAAATCCCAACGTAAATTACGACTCTGAGTTGCCCTGTTTGAGTAATTGCCTTTTTTAAGTATCTACATTATCTACATTTTGTCTGATATACGCATTTGCATAATTTACTTACAAATTGAGCATTCCAATGAGGCAAAAATTACAATTTTTATGTAAACAAAAGAAAAATACTACATTCTAATGTTTATGTTTTAGATTTTACTTCACGATCTCAACGCTGCCTGGATAGCTCAGCGGTAGATCCCTCGCCTCGTAATGCATGATTAACCCCTGCCATAATCCATGGTTCGAGTCCTCGCAAAGGCAGTTGAAGCTATTTATCTTTTCATGATTAAAAAATAGTTAGGATTCACATTTTCCTGAGCAGATGGATTCCCTTTACCCTTAAGTAGACGTATGTTAGCAACGCGAAGTGTTTAAGATCTTATTCTTCTGTTTGTGCAGTTAAACAAATTTCTGCGCAATGATTTAACATTTTGGTTCTTAACCACCTCGAAATTTTAGCGTTACAGGGCAACAATGAGCTCATTAATAATTAACAAGCTGGATGTCTATGAGACTTTTTCATGTGTTTGACATGTTTTTGAAATTTTAAATTAGGGTGAGTATGGCTGTTTACTACCCTTGAATAAATAAATCTACACAAGCAGGATTGTTTTGATTAAAAAGACATAGTTTAATTCTTAAATGTAGAGTAGTTTGTGCATGCCGTTATCGCTGCAGAAATAGTGTAAGCCGACAGTGTACACTACTGAGTGAAAAGTGAAAATGTACAAAATGCATTCAAAACGTAAAGTGGTCTGTCACGTGTTTGGCTAGAAACAATGCTTTTAACACTGGCAGAAATGTATGGGATGAGGCAGTTGAGTTTAGCGCAGCAAAGATGGGTTAATGTAGTTTAATCATCTAGTCGAGTGAGACGAACTGGGTAACAATTCCCTTTGCTATATCACATTACACTCTTCGTGATAGGGATTTATAACCAGTGGAACTCGAATGCCTTTGTTTGTGTAGTTTAAGTTTCGAGCAAAGATGTCTACATTCGACTTGTGACGTTAGTGACATGTGGCGAAAAAAATCAAATAAGTTAATATTCGGTATCTCGGCACGGCAAACACTTTTCAATGGAAGCCTATCATAATTTCACAACTGATTAAGAATTGATCATTTATATATGTATGTGTAGGAAGATTTGAAATGTGGTCACCTACGTCTTAAATACGTAACGCCTTGGTCAGTTGTAATTATTTTGCTATGAACGGATAGGAGAGACCCTTGGCTATACCATGGTACTTTTTGGTTACCAATATTGAAGTTATAAGGTAGCGTTAACCACCCTTTTTTGAAACCATGTGACAGAATATAGCATTGGTAGACTAAAATGTATGTGTGTTATTTGCTTAAAACTGTAATTTCATCAAGCAACCATTAAATGACAATAGCTCCCAGAAACAGTGGTCAATTGCTTTCAAACTTTCAGACAATAGGCCTAAAGCTAAGATAATCTGCTACTCACTGATAGCAAGAACTTTGAAAATATACGCTTGGATACAAAGAAGCCAGAATACAACCAGAATAATATCATAAAAGGACATAATTTACATGTGTATTTATTTTAACTCTTAATAAAAATGTACTCAATTAACACTTAAGTGACCGAGGTATTTCCCACCCGTTGGTGTCCAAGGGACCCTCCCCCTTAAGAATACCCTTCCGGTATGAATTTTACGTTGAAAGTCTAGTCAATGATACTGTATGTAAAAAGGACCAACATTCAGGGGAAAAAATGAAAGTCGCATGAACCGTTTGAAAATAGCGGCCTAAAAAACAATTTTTGTGTCACGTCAAAAACAAATCAAAAAACGTGTTCCCGAAGGAATGTTTGCATTAAATTTTGCTCAAATGTGCACATTGCAAATACAATTACATTGTTGAAATAAAATTAGAAAACAAAATATTCGGTTTTGATTTTATGGGCAAAAGAAATTTTAATAGCGCCCTCGAAAAATCACTTTATGCTAATTATCGCGAAAACCTGTTGTAGGGCGCCTAAGAACTGCCCCCTTGGTCATGTTTAATATAGCTTAACGAACTCTGTAAAATTCAAAGGTTAGATATCTCTTTCTTAGACAAGCAATTCAAGTCTCGTCACATTGCAATAAGCAAACCGATAACAGATACTTTAAAGCTCAATTGATAAGAATCGTGATTAAATTGCTATCAACGACAATGGCAATTGAGACCGTCTGTGGAGCTAATATTGCAGTGGCAGGCCAATAAAGGTATACAGAGAATAGTGGATAGTACTGTGGGTTTCTTGTAACGTATGTTGAAAACATAATATAAACAATTTGCATAATTGTGCATGAATAAGTAAGAAAAACAGCACGCAAAAATTGCAGTGCCCTATGATGCCTCACTGTAGTTTTAGGCGCAACTGTGTTATAAATACGACAGAGTTATCGGATTCCGACAAGTGTTTACGATAGAATATACATCAGTACCAGAAAATGTGAAAATAGTTTGATCCATTTTTATTCTTCAATCAGTCCCACACAGTAAAATAATGATATTTATCAAACAAAAATTGATTAAAAATTATCTTGCTTATGAGAAAAACAATGTCATATGTCTATCGGAATCCGATAGCTCTATCGGAAACGTTTCACAGTCGTGCCTTAATTGGCCTCAGCTCAATAATAATAATGCTACTACTACTACTGCTACTACTATACTACTACTACTACTACTACTACTACTACTACTACTACTACTACTACTAACACTACTACTAACACTAATAGTAATAATAATAATAATAAACACTAATAATAATACTAATAATAACAATTAACACTAATAATAATACTAACAATAACAATAATAACAATGATAGATAATTCCAGAAATTTAACACCTACCAGAGTATGTTCCTGTTGAGAGACTTGATAATTGCCATTAAGCATGATGTATACAATACTGTTTTTCATGCTTTCAATTTTAATGTAGGTTAGTTGTTACTTGATGCAATCTGAGACATTTAAGAGCAGGTGCGTATTGATGTTAATGCTTCAGCTGGAAATTGAATCCTTAACATATCGTAAAATATAGCTATTTGAGACGCAAAAAGCTATCAATATTGTTTACTACATGTGAGTGGGCTATTTGATAGCAGTCTTAATCCACAAGGATGTCTCCCTTGTGTCACTCCATTAAGGTTGAGTAGCACGACTGATGGATTAAACAACCAAGACGTCTCCTTGCAAAACGAACACAAAAGCGCGCTTTTGGGTGTTTAGTACACTCTTAAAAAGAAAGTATCACATTTGATCCCATAAAGTATCAAATATGAGCTTACCCTTTTTGGGATCAATTTTGATCCAAATTCTCCTCACATTTGATCCTTTTTGGATCAAAAAGGAGTGTATTTGATCCGAAAAGGATCAACTTTGAGGAGAATTTTGGATCAAAATTGATCCCAAAAAGGGTAAGCTCATATTTGATACTTTATGGGATCAATTTGATCCTTTCCTTTTAAGAGTGTATTGTGAGTAAAAAGAAGAAGATATCAAGAACAGAAAAGTGATAACTATATCTTAAATGCAAACTTGAGATTAAGTCTGCTAATTGTGCTTTGTTTTATCACTATAACAACATGTACAAACACCCCATTGGAAGCAAGGCATGACGGGAAGTTTATATTTAAAACGAAAAAGCTGTAAAAGTGGTATAATAATCATAACAAAAGCAGTATTATCTCTTCTTACTTTGCTTTTGCCTTCCACGGTATTAAATATCGCTAACTGTCATGTAAGACCGGTAAAGTGTGCAAATGCTCAAATGACAGCCGAATTTATGTAGTTTTTTTCATTATAGTAGAATGACGTAGAAACTACTTGCAGTGTTCAATGTACCTTTGCAACTTCCTGCTCCGTTGATGTCTTAATGTCTATTGTTTCCTGCAACTATGTAATGCAAGCTTAAAAAAGAGTATTTTCACCCAGTAACACTGCACAACGATTTCTGCTTATTATTTTCGCCAATATTAAAACATATACCTCTCAACCTCATTATCAGCTAAAAACAGTTCATATGGTTGTTTATTATGTCTTCTTCAGAATGGAAACATGACAATCGTTGTACATTTGTTTGTTTGTTTTCTTCGTTCGTTCGTTCGTTCGTTCGTTTGTTTGTTTGTTTGTGGTGAGACGATATTGCCCATAAAGTAATAAGAGTTTTCAATGAACATAAATAACTTCATTACTAAATACCAGGGTAATGAACAGGGTATCAGAAATACTTTTTTACCTTTACTTGTTAACATCTTAAAATCTTTTAGAACAATTTTTTACTTGGAAAATAAAAAATAAACAATTCGAAACAAAACAAGTACAATAAAGAAAAACGTGAATATGTAAAGTATGTAAAACACTCTTGGTCTTGTCACATCCACACTATCTTTTTGTTTTGACTATATAGTTTGGTAACCGGCTAACCAGGTATTATTATTATTGTTATTATAATCATATTATTATAAATCTTTTGGTAATTGATTCTGTTCATTACCTTAATTTGTTTACATCTTATAACGTAACCTTAAAAACTACATGCCGCATTCTAACAAATAACTCATAACATAGAACAAAATCATTCCAAAGAATGTCTGTAAAAGATACATAGAGTAACATCAACATCTTATATGAGAAACATCGACTATTTTTAAACACTTTTATATGTTAGCATTACATTTGTGCACAACAATGTACATGTACATTTCTAATAAACCTAATCAGGAAATTACTTGAATTTGCAAAGAAAAAAATCAGTCGTGATAGATCAAGTGTTTCATATAAATATGGAAATCTATCGAACCATGGGACAAATCTAATCAGCAAAATTGCATCGTGTAAGCGACACGCTTAAATCACTGTATTATATTCTGTCCTTGCATCAGTGAAGATCCAGGTTACGTGTCTAAGTGGAAATTATCCAGGCCTGGTATATAGCTGCTATTGACCTTACTCACCTTTTGAATACAACCGGTCGTGAAAATGACCAGATCAAAAAATAAGGAAGTATCATTCGAGATTTTTGTTGTTTTATGTGACCGTCCATCTTAACCAAGTCGTAAAATTGACATCTGGTCATTTTCAATTTTTACATATCTCTGAAAAGGACATCCGCTCTGATGATCATCATTTGACAAACTAAGGTATGGGAAAACTGAATTACATAATGTATCCTGCATAATTCTTATTTTTACAAGTTTGTATTATATTGTTAGTAACGATTATATTGAGAATTATTCTTAAATAAAAGCAAACTAATTAAAATCATACAATCCTCAATAAAAGACGATATGTATTAAAAATGAAATGTAAAAAGATTACAGCGTGTCTATCGTTTGACATCTGTCTCGATTTCATCAGGATGTCATAGTATGCAGAATACGATACAAGCCCATTGTCAACTGATAGGGCTTGAAAAAAGCCATTTGGTTATGTAAATTCACCTATTGCACAAAATCAAGCTTGCCGACTTTATGGCTATTCGGAGCTAGAAAGACACATATATATTATTGTTTCTAATTTTTAAAGGTGCAAATTATTTCTTCTGATCATGTTCAAACATGAAATGTTATTTTGTTCAAAGAGTAATATCATTTCTAAGCCAGTAATTCTGACAGTCTACGTAGTAATTAAGTATATCTGACAAGTCTCAGTATCAATATAAGCAACTACTGTACATAATCTAATTTTACTCATTGGAAATAAGATCTGAAAGTGAGAAATGATTGATGTTACCGCAGCATATAAAAAGACATGATGTGGTTATTATCTGTAAATCACAAGAGAGAAAAACAAATTCTGTTCGAGGCTTATATTTTTATCTACTGATATAGTATATATTGGTTCCTGTGATCATGGTGATGGAAGTATATAAATGTGTGAACGCATATGTAAAATATTGCGTTAAAATATTTTCACAATTTGAAATGTTTTGAAATTTAGCTAACGTTAAAGTATTCCAGGACTTATTCATCCCGCATTATATAAACTATACCGTTTCATGAAAAGTAGGGAGTATCGTATCATTAACCATTGAAGGAATTAGATATGTCTATACATTGTAATTGTTGATACCATTATTGCAGCATGAGCGCTAGATGTTTGACCAATTATAGTCATATCGTTTCAATCGATGAAGTAATATGCTCCTATTTGCACATCTGTATTTTTCGCAATTGGGTAAGTAACATTCCAAATGATGCAAATTTTGGTGGTTTCCTTTCCCCCCCTAAAAAAAAAAATGTCATTTTTTGTATAAATTGATCTCAATATTTTGAGGAAACTGGTATATGGATAGGTTCCCTTTTCTTAAAAATTTGTATCGTTACGGTTAGCTTTTCAAATTCCCTATAGTGGCACGCTTTTACTCAAAGTAAATTGGAGGGATCATTAAATGTTCTTTAATTACTCAAAATCGACTCAACATGTACAACAGGCAAATATCTTTCAATTGTTCACAATGTCGTCAAGGGCGATATCTGTACAGTGTCAAGAGTGACAAAAGTAACTCACCTTGTTGGGGTAATCTCTGTTGCTGCATGGTCCGATTTTTCACAATTTAAGTTTCAGGTTTTAAAGAAACTCTAGTTTCAAAAAACAGTCAAATCGGTTTAAATTTTTCGATTCTATGACCAATTTCGTCTTAATGCGAAATTGTATGGTTGACATTAAAAAAAATATTATGTAATGCAAATTAGTGCTAGAATATGAAAGGTCGTTATAAGATGGCCGTTTGAAAACATAACTGAGTACTTAAGTACAAGCGTTAGTGATGCAGTAATCTTTTAGGAAATTGGTAAAATATCGTATCAATGCATTTGAAACATCTGAAAACTATATACGAACATGCAATAGTAAGGATTATTCATTCATGACCTCAAGGGAAATTATTGGAAAGTTAATTACGTTTACAGCCGAATGATTAACGTGTATGGTAGGCTATGAATTCATTATTCATGTCAAAAGTAAGACTGAAACACAGGTAATTCAAGTCACGTAGTCTTAGAAGTAATAATTATGTCCCTTCAGATTAGCTAATTGTCTCCTTGCAAATAATCCCTTAAGACTTGGTTTTCTAAGAGCTATAGTAGACAATTAAAAATTATTTTTTATTCTATCCGTCACTGGGGATAACTGATATATCGAATACTAATATTTCCTTTATTTAAAATAGTATACGTTAGTATATAAACTTCACTGTGGCTTGAATGACAACGTCGTTCTAAGAATTGTTTAAGAAAAGATTAACCAAACTATGCCACTGGTTGCTGTTAATAATCCACAGTCAATATATATAGTAGAGATCAGAACAAAGATCAAAATAAAGATGAGATATGGCACATCTCCAGTTAGTGATAAACAACTTGTAATAAAGTGGCAGTAGTAGTTTAGGTCTCTCCTTATCAACGACAACGGCTATTCTTCTTCAGACCTACCATAACCAGCTACTCAGGATCTACTAATTCAAGACCAGCCACCTACTCGGGAGAAGACCTTTGATGCCATATGTCAAATGAAATCCAACAATATGAATAAGTATATGGTATGTGTCATGTTTGTAGTACAATACGGTATACCTGTGCAGTTCTATACAGCATCAGCACTCTTACGAGGTGTTCACTGACCCCTTTGGTCCATGTAAGCCCCATTCGACACGAAACGATGCCTCATTTCATGTTTTCAAAGAGCCTGTAAAGATGTTGAACCTCGATTATTTCACATTTAAAAACGTGAATAACGGCTATATAAACAATGAATAGCACGGCGTTATTTTAACAAGCTTCATTCATTTTTGTACTTCACACAATAATACGAAATCTCAACCCTAACTCGCACGCCTTGTTTTTCAATAAAGATTGTGTAAGTTGAAAAGCGCAAAAACAAAAATGAAGAGCTGAAATGCAAAACGGCTTACAGGTATAAAGTATACCATAGCCTAATAAAGAATTTAAAAAAGACATTTGGCAAAAATTTGCAGTTGAAATTTGATGAGTTGTCCTGCAAAACGGCTTACATCCATTTCAACAAACAAATCAATAGCCAATTAATAAAAAAAATATTTGATGAATTATCTAGATTACACCTTATTTTTTAAAGACATATTAGTAAAGAATTACTAAAATCATTATCAGGGAGTTTGCGACATATTTTGATGTCTTAGCAATTTTTACCCTTTTTCTCAAAAAGTACAAAATGGATATAAGCCGTTTTGCAAGATTAGTCGACTCTTCAAATACTATGAAGAAACCTTCACATTACTTTTACCATTAAGAATTTTAACCTGAAACGTTGCCAATGTGTTTCTATGAGCTAAAGCTTTAATGTATGATTTACCACTTAATTTACATATTTGCATAATTAATAATCATTTTGTATAATGCTCATTAAGTATGCAAATATACAAAATAGATTGGCGGGTAAATCATATGTTAATGTTTTAAGCCTTAGAAACACACTGACCAAGTGTTATGTCCACATTAGGTAAACTAAAAATATTATGAAGGTTTATTCATAAGATATTGGTAAAATATTGGCGAATAAATATATAAACGGGCACATGTTGGCAATGTTGCTCATTAACTTTATCAATTTATTATTAAAAATGATAGAAAACAAAGAAACTAAAATCATGCATATCTTGACAACCATATGATCGATTTCCTTCAAACAAAAACCATTTAGCTTAGTGTGTTAAGCTTAACTTGTTCAATGTATTCGAGTGCCTCTATATTCAATTTCTAATTTTCAGTTTTATTTATTCTAATGAAAAACACTAATGAGCCAATTAAGGAGCCAAGAAATTGATCTGTGCTATTGAAACTAACCACCATTTTCATTGAATCGGTGTAGTGTTTTTTCTCTGTCCAAAACATACTATTAATAATATAATCTTCTTAATCGTTATTGTTATGACGATCAATTTTTAGAATTATACTTTCCACTCTCTCTCTGTCTTTTTTTTTTATAGTTTTCTGAATCAGTCCAATTCCTTTCGATATGGCGTGTCACATTTTACATTTAACAAAGTATACACCACTGTTAAACACAAAAATATTTTAAAATCCTCAATGTTATCTATTCTTGATTATGAAGCACTGTCTATACACCATGTCATAAAAACGTTCTGCTTCTATTGTACTCAGGTATAGAGCGAAAAAACCCGATACATCGTTAATTGTTACAAGATAAAAGTGGCGTGAGTGTTTCTGATGCATTAATATTCAGATTAAAACAACAAAATTAAAAAATATTCAAAAGCTTGAAATATTTCCTTACACACCTTAATGTCTAAATCACGTGATGTATTAAATAATTCTCATCTACCTAGTGGATAAGGTGAACGACTTGTTTAAAAGATCAGACTGAATTTTCTATTAGAGAGTTCACTCCTATTCACATTGACTTTGAGGAATATTTTCTAGTTAATGTATGGAATCAATATT
>JXSR01S072569.1:38473-57986 GCA_000969725.1 Ophiothrix spiculata
TTTGTCAGTGAGAGGCGATAATGTATTTTTTATGTTATGATGTCATCATTATTTTGGTGCAAACACACTAAGTTATTTTTTGCTGTTTATCGAAAGCTTTGGAATTGATATGATAAAATATGTTCTCTTCCAATACTGTTTTCAATCTTTCTTCAACGTAAGAGGTTATCTAAATATTGTTTATTTCATATTTGTTACGCTTCAATTCAATCTATATGTTTATTTTGCTGATTTAAAGCCTAGTTTACCTTCTTGATGTATTTTAGCGTCTTGATTATGTTGACACTGCATGCTGATTGAATTCCTAGTAACCTCATCCACACTTTAAAATTACTCACATCAACGGTATTTCTCAATAAAGGCGGTATCAAAATGCTGTATTAAAGACAAACGTTGAGTAACACATGCATATAAAAAGTGAATTGCTTTAATAGTACGTTAAGGCTACAGTCCCTAAATGGGTACCGTTTGGCTAAATGTCATCTTTACTGCAAGTTTTTACCTACTTACACATATTAGAATATCACATTTTTTGGCGTACATATGGAATAGAGTCTCTAGTTTATACATGCAACTTTACTAGTGATTTTACGTCCATTATCGAGGTCAAAATCTCTTGAAATGGTCCTTCGGGTGACAGTGTCAAGAGCTACTAACATAAGGGAGGACATTTTGAAGGATTGTTCACATCTAGTGACTAGGTTTTAAATAAATGTAACTTTAGGCAACCATTGTAGTTACGATTTTTTTGCAATCACATTGCGATTTATGCCTTCTATAGAGAGAACAAATACAACTTCCATGGTACCGGTATGGAGAATACATCGAATGCCTCAAGGAACAAACATTCATCAAATCCTGCATCAATTCACCTGGTAGCATAAAGAGCTTGTCCAGGAGATAGCAACTCGTTAATTGTCAAAATATGTCATGAAAAACACAACATGTATGTTTAAATTTTAGAACTATGCATACGGTTTCCGGATAAAGTATTTTATTATAAGTCATAAAAGATTACTTAATATTCTGTAACTTTATATTATGTTCCCAATAAAATTGAACATGGTCACGATTTTCTTTTTCTATATACAAATAATATAAACAGTTTTAGATTTTAATTTTGCTAGAATTTGCAATTTGATACAATCTCCAAACAAGAACTACTTTAACATTATAACAGTTATGATTGTTCGTTTGTCATACATTGCTTAATTGCTTTTTTCGATAATTGATGAAGATAGAAAAGGTAATAATACGATTATCGAGAAATGTTGATGGTTAGGCTAGTAAAAATAAAAAAATAAGTCAAACAAATTGCAAAAGTAATGATATTTACAGGATGATATCAAACAAACATATACAACAACTAGTCCAAAATCTAGAAAAATATAGTTGGTGGAACAGTGATTAATTTGCAAAACAAAATGGCTGCCAAAACCGGTGTTAAAATTTCAAAATTGGTTAAATCGTGTTAAAAACCATTCTATTGTGTTCCACTTATCACAAAGAATCAGAAAAAGTATACTTTTACCAATCTCCGATGGTTGGTTATTGAGTTATATCTAAAAACGTGAAAGGTCATATCGGGGGTCACGCAACAGGTCCTATGGAAGACACAAAATTCAACATTGTCCGATTTTCTTCAAAATGGTCTCAAAATGTTCCTTTCGCAAAAGTGTCTACATGAAGTAATAGTTTAAAGTTCTTTAAACCAGTGGTTTCTATGGTATCAGGCAAAACAAAGTTTATATTTACCATTACATATAGGAATCTAAAACCCCAAGTTGACTTTGATCTGTGACCGTAGCAATAGTACATCTGAGCTATTGTTACTTACTACTAGGAACAATTTGAGACCATTTTGAAAAAAATCTGATGATTTTAAAATTTTGGTCTCCCATAGGACATATCACGTGACCCATAATATGACCTTTCACGTTTTTGGATATAACTCAATAACCATACATCGGAGATGGGTAAAAGTATACTTTTTCTGATTCCTTGTGATTAGTGGAACACAATAGAATGGTTTTTAACACGATTTAACCAATTTTGAAATTTTAACCCCTGTTTTGACAGCCATTTTGTTTTATGCACATTAATCACTGTTCCACCAACTATATTTTTCTAGATTTTGGACTAGTTGTTGTATATGTTTGTCTGATACTATCTTGAAAATATAATTACTGTTGTAATTTGTTTGACTAATGGCCATAATTTTCATTAATTTTCTTAGCCTAGGTGTCTGGTTTAGTGTGTTGTTTGTGCATAAACATTACAATGACAAAATATTTGTTTTCTTTCTGTTCTTTAGGTTTTTAATATTTAGGTTTTTAATATTATCACAAACTTAAAGTCAGTGCTTTAGTGTTTTATCCCCCGTAAAGTCGCTACTTTGATTGAGGACTGTTTCTACCTGAAAAATGTTCAACAAAAATCAAAGCATGATGGTCAAACATTGACTTGATATGAGGACGTGATTCTGAAAGAAATAGAATGAATGATGAGGTCAAGAAATTATTAGGCGTCGAATGAAGAGACTTTCGACAAACAAATAGGGAGGGAGTTTCGATTGTAATTGCCACGTCCAATGGAAACAATTGAAGATGCCAATTGACATCCACCAGCTCAAATTTAAACAATACCACCAAAATATATGCTCGTCTCTACATCTCCCTTGAACAAAACCAACGTGTTTAGATGAACATTTGCAAGTAAGCCATTACATTATTGTCCCGTATCAAATTCATCATTCATTTAAATACGATCAGGTGAAAGAGTGGATATTTCATTCATAGCCTGAAAGGAAATGATTTTAAGCAGTAATATCTTTTACCTAAACGATGGAATTGTATGTGAACAGCATTCATTTGTTGACCATGTTAACATCTTTATTATAGACAACTACCAATATGTTAATTCTCACAAAGGCTCGTTAGTCGGAATAAAAAGAGCTAAAATGGCTCGCTATTCGGCATTTTAAAAACAACTCTGTAGTCCGACTTTTCAGAAATGCTCTCTAGTTCGAATTTAGAAAACGCTCGCTAGTTCGAATTTTGACAAAGTTAATTGAACTACGCACACTTTTTGTTTGCATGAAGATCACTAAATCAATTAATATACCAATGCTATTATAAGTATTGATGTTTCTCAAGTAAAGTAAACAACCAACTGGACATGTATGCAAGCAAAAGACGATATTATAAGGTCACTTATATATGCACGAAATTTAGTCACATAGTGCATCATTTATTTCCAAGAATATTCAATAATCAAAACATGAAGATATTTATATAACCGTATAATAAATATAAATCACTTATATTTCGAAGTCTATTTAATAATTAAAAGCCAGAAGATATTTGATATATTTGCTCAATTAAACGAAAGTGTCTATGTAGTGAGTATGTTTTTTACTGAATCCGATCGATGGTTGTTCAATTTAGTTTTGCTGAGGCCTAAATGATAAGTTTGAAAATTTAGGATTGGCCAAAAATAAGTGTGGCATATGCTAGCTAGATGAAACCTTTCTAAATACTTTCAGAATAACAAATCCACTTGTACCAACACAGTAGACCGAAGAGAAAACTTTCACAGTTCACTTACAATTATCTGTTGTATGGGGATCAAACATAGGCGCTTGTTTTTCACAGAAAAGACCAGAAATTTCCAAATTAATATTGACTGACAAAATTGTGACTTTCAAGTTAAAAGGAACTTGGAATGGACAGTCAGCTATATTGAAGACATTTTTGATTGTTGTAATGTGAATTTTGATTGCTCTGGACGTTTGTTGTTGTGAAAAGGTTTGTTTTGCTTTGGAAGTAAAGCGTCAGATAGACTTCATCATTTTTACCAATTGTAAAATCCAGACAGTTAAATACCTGGAGTACGAGTTCCCAGACAATATAATTGATCGGATTAATCCGCTAAAATCCACTTAGAATGATAAAAAAAACAAGACTTTGTTAAACATTCCAAATGAAAACATTTCTCCTTGGAGAAATATAGAGTAGTAGGCACATGTTTTCTTCAGAATAAAATAGTACCTGTCAAGGACAGATTTCAGAATAAATCAAAATAAGATAATGTTACTAATGTTTGAAAACAACGATTACCAAAGAAAGTAATGTGCTGTGAATTATCAAAATACTACAGATGATGAATCATCAAAAAATATTTCACTCTGCTGAACATTTTGACAAAAGGTTAAACATATTACTCCATCGCAAAACAATTTCATCATGAGAAAAAAATCAAAATGAAAATTTTCATTCCGAATGAAAATGTTACATAGTGGTGAAAATGGAACACCATGAGAAAAATTCTGAATAAAAATGACGAAGTGTATCTAGGCCTTCTGGTGTACTCGTATATATTGCTGACATTTTGGAGTTAGTCGGCGTCATCTTTATTAGACTCATCCATTGTGGATACAGATTGGGGGAGTTTCGGTTGCGAATTAAACTACAATCTGGAGTGTTACAAGTGCTAGCAACCACTTTTGTTTGTCAATGTATTTTTAGAAAAATGTCCAAACATTTCGATTATACTCGTAGATATAAAAACAACAACCTCACTTTTGTTTACTTTAAAAATACAAAAAATCTCAAGCGTAGTAAAAGAATATATAAATCTCTGTTCTTGTTTTCCTGCTTTGAAACCTTACAGTTCCGCCTGTTATATTTAGTTGTAGAGCTGCTATATTTAAACTTTAGCAATTTGGGCGATACGAACATAAAGAAATGGGGACAGGTACTTCACTACACGACGAAATTATACTGCTTCATATGATACATACAAAATTTCACATTTCCCACATTTTAAGCTTCTTATCTACGCATTGTTAAAAATAAATCAGCGTTGAAGAGTAAAGTGTTTGAAAATAAATACTTCCTTCAATGTAATCAACAATTCGAAATATAAAACAGTAATCAGCAATAGCAGATGCAACCTGTTGAGTCGCAATGTGCAAAATAGGGGGTACTTATAGTGAAAAAATACACACGACATACTCTGGACGAGTTCGTAAAAGGTAGAGGTCGTAAAATATTATATAATGGTGCATGAACAATTAGTCGATCGCAATGCTCGTAGGGGTATTGCTTTGGTTTGGCTCTCCTTAGCCCGAGAGCTAATTTGATCCACTATCCGTACAACATCATTAAATAGTGATGCTACATGCCAATTATATTTGGCTGACACTTCAATATAGCCGCATTTCCAAGTTTTTCGCACAATCTGTGATATATGTTTCCTTGGTAGTTGTGATATATAGTGAAGATCCTGTTTATTTCCTGCCACAATCATGGGTATTTCACATTCGTCAAAATCATAGCAATCCAAAATCTGCTGACGAAGATCTTTGATGTACTGGAAGCTCTGTGATGATGTGACGTCATAAACAAATATAATAGCTGAGGCACTTCCAATGGCTTGTGCATATGCTTGCAAGTCTTCCCAAGCACAATGAATCCCGTGTTTCTTAATCTGTTTTTGTTCCAATGGAGAAAATGGTATAACTGGCATATCCACAATATTTATCTCATATATCTTATCCACGGAAATCATAGCTGAAGTATAAACACATGCAGCTTTAGTGATCTTATGCTTTTTAGGAAATTGACATCGTATATATTGCTCTATTAATGCAGTTTTCCCAACCGATGGAGCACCAAGCACGACTAAATTTATGTCAAGCTGCTCAACGTCCTGACATGAGGGCAACCGGTCAGTTGAATCAGCTCTCATATTTTTGTCACATTCTGACACACAAAAATGTTATAAAATACCTCTCATATTAAACAACTACACTTTATTGCATCTTCACTGTATTAATGCTTGTCAGACATAGCAGCCTAACACGATGCAGGAATGTACACAACGACAACGCATTTTTGACTCCAACATATCATCCTGCTTTGCATCAACAACGCTTCAAATAGTTCCATTTAAAGTAGAGCATGTTTACATTCCTCTCCAAAAACATACATGTGAGACGTAGTGTCTTTTCTTCAAGCTTCATGTTGAGTATTTAATTATTATGAAGCGGAAATTAAACCATTAGATTTAAGTGCGTTGCCTCATATAATGCTTAGAATAAGTGAGCATTAGCTTATAATATACAACTTACGCTAAGGTGCTACAGAACTTGTCTCCGTCGTATATCTGAGTGAAATGAGACTTGCGCAAAATGCATTCGACACAACAGACAGTGGTTTGTCACGTGATGCTGATATATGCCTAGAGACTTTCACTTACGGAAGAAAATATGAAGAGATGTTTATGTTTAGCGTTGCAGAGAGTGGTTAATGTGGTGTCATCAATGGGGAGTAAGAAACCCGGTAATGCATTTCTAGGTTATTTCCGTACATGTATTAGTTTACGTTTATGCCAACGTGATGAAAAGAAGCAATAATGCTTACAATTACGTACCTATTTAGCTTATATTGTTGATCTACTGCATCTAGTATGTAAACACCAAAGTCCGGCATTTAAAGAACATTTTAACAATACCTTTTTTGGAAGATTAAGAACTATCAACATAAATTAAACGGTTATTCATAGGCATCAATTGTTTTAATATCAGATAGTGTCACAGTTAACGGTTTTGTTGTTTATTGTTATTACTATCATTATAGTTTTGTTTATTTTACATTAATGTTTCACTATCATCGTAATCAAACAATCTGATATTCATTAAAGATCATTGTAAGTATTTTTTTTCCTTTCCCGGATAAGAGTTAAGTTGGTTAAAATTTTACAAAACGTGTCTTGATCTGCAAAAAATCTTGAAGTACCCATAAGGGCCCACTTCAAAACCCAACCAGCTGTTGTCTGCCGGTATGCCGGTTCTGGTCGGTTTTTGGCGGTTGGCTATTTATTATTGTTTCTTTGTTTGTTTACCTTGGTTGGTCCGTGACGGACACATGACATTAGATCCATGATGAACTCATGGTCTCTTCCAAGCTCATACAAAAGTACCAACCTGGATAGCCAGAAATGGCTAATCTATGCATGCTGGCCAATGCATCTTTGGAAAGATGCCGAAAATAGAAAAGAAAGCAAGTAAAAGAGAAAGAGAAAGATGGCCACTCCCTACACAATTGTACAATTTACTCTTAGCCCTTACTTCGTGAGAAAAGAAATCAGGAATTCTAATCTCATGACCCGATGCAAAGGCTTCCATTTCAATTGAACCGACAAGAACCTGTAGGTAACCGCGAGTTTTGACGCGTCCCCTTACTGAATTGTTGTCAACGAATTCCCTAGATTTTCTCTACGGTATTGATTTGGCGGACGTTGGTTAATGTGCTAATATTTATAAAGAACACGAAATTTAACTTGCCTATAAAATCAGATTAACAATTTAAGATGACGCAGAATGTTGTAAGTAAGACTCAACACAATTTTAAGATACTTTTAGCATCGTTACTCAATGAGGAGAGCAGGTGATATGATATAAGATTTATTGTTTTTATGCAGAAACATGACTAGCGGCAGCTTATAAAGTGAAATTAAAAATATTGAAAGAGATTTATTTAGATGACCAACATGAAAGCACAATGTTTAATCAGGTGACTTCAGGGTTTGTTAATATCTATATGAGCAATATTATTCTGGAAGTGTCTAATACAACAAAATAAATCATATCGAACATTTACTGTCATTCTAACTAGGGACTTACCACCTAAGACGTTGGAGCAAAATAAGGCCATAACTTTGTGCGGCCGGCCGCAACCTGGCCACAGCATTGATTTTCCAAATGGCCGCCACAGGCTTGATTATGCACCTCAAGATCATTGTTAAGTATGTATTACATAACTAAGGTCGCAGTTTTTGCAATCTTTTTCACAAATACAATTTCCTGTCTTGATTGTGTCACGTTTGTCCTTTGGATGAACTAAAGTTTGCCTGAGGTTTCATGGCCGTATTTATCCTATGTTTTTTGAAATCCGTTGGAATCGCTTAGAGATTCCACTGACATAAGGTAATACAATCATGCCTCTACTTTTCTGTTCATTGATTGATTTCTTTGTTGTTTTAACTGATTTTTTGGCTTTTCCTCCATCTGTGATTTAACCTTATTAAAGGAGCATGGTCCGATTGATTCAACTTTTTTTCAAACTTTTTGAGATTTTGGTACCAAAATATTATTCATAACCCCTGTGAAATTGCTCAGCTTAGTTATGTTCTGTTTAGGAGATATACATGAAAATGTGTCCAATTATGGTAACCATAATTAATTTTACACAATAGCGAATCGGCAGCTCCAAAACACAAAATTGGCCACAAAATGAAAACAATTTGACTGATTTCGCTGAAATTTGGATTTTAAACCTATTTAGCGGTCATCTTTCATATGACAATGAAAACAAAATTTTGAAAAATCGGACCAAGCTCCTTTAATGACCCTAGTTCATCCAAATGACAAACGTGACACAATCAAGACAGGAAATTGTATTTATAAAATAGATTGCAAAAACTGCGATCTAAGTTGTGTTGGTGAAACATCACACATGTTCGGTACATGCTTATCGGAACATAGAACTGAAGTTAATAAAGCCAGTGAGAAAAGATATACTAGATCGGAACGGAGGGCATTGGAAAAAGAACAAACAAAATCGGCGATATCAGATCGTGTCGCACGAGCCAACCACGTTATAGATTAGGACAAACCAAAAATCCTTGGAAAGGAACATGACCGGAAATCTAGAGAAATACGGGAGGCGATGGAGATCTGAAAGAGAGGAGGGCATCTATTTTCACATCTATGATTCTCTCCTGACGACCGGGAAGAAGTCTAAGGAAATCGATCAGACGAAAGCGCCCCGGGAAAGTGGATCGGATGACCAGATCTAACGAAGTCCACCGACGAGTAGGACGAAATATTATGTGAGTTTATATTCCAAATAATTCACTGGTTTTGTCAAACTAAATATGTTTTAACAGAAAAACTATTTGTGGTAATTTTTCATCAACATTGATCAAAACGGACGGCATCAAAATGTTCTGGCCACCTTTAGAAATTGATACTTTTATATGGCAAATAAAATTAGTCGGATGTTTATATGATTTCTTAGTTTTAGGGCACAACAACAGTTTAGGCCAAATGTTGTCTACTAAAGTCTTGATCTTATGTTTAAAATGACATGTTAATATCTCTAACCGTAATCACGGTAATCTTTATTATCGACTAGGTCTACACTTGAGGATGAACGCACTTATTACAACGAAATTGTAAATGAACAGACAAATAAATCGAAAAAAAATGCTATAGATTTTAAAGATATTCTGAGGGGAAAAATTCACCTTCATTTCCCACATGAATCCCCGTTGTCTGGACACTGCTTATTGAGAATTTTATTAAAACATCTGTTGTTTACTCTGCAGTAGAACATGAGCATGACCAAGTTGATGGTTTGTACTGCAGGACGTAGTTAAATAAATTTAGTTGGGTATTGAATGATATAAAACCGAATGTACACAAAACAAACGTTAACATTTACAAGGGCACGAGGTAAGTTACATGGAATACTAACATGATATATATTCTCTTTTGACCTTTGACCCCCAGGAAAAGGTCGGACGATGGGGTCACTATGGACACTTTTGATCGCTGGTCAAAGACAAACAATTTGACACCTTAACCTTAAAAAGCGGATAAAGTTGAAAATTTGACCTTTCTTTTGACCTTTGACCCCCAAGAAAAAAGGTTGGACGATGGGGTCGCCATTGATAATTTTGATCGCTGGTTCAAGACGAAGCTTTGAAATCGGACACAAATCATAATTTGACCTTTCCATTGACTTTTATTTTGACCTTTGGCCACAAAGGAAGGGTCGGACGATGGGGTCACTGTTGACACTTTTGATCGCTGGTCAAAGACGAACAATTTGACACCTTAAACGTTAAAATCGGACAAAGTTGAAAATTTTACCTTTTTTTTTGACCTTTGACCCTCAAGAAAAAGTTGGAAGATGGGGTCACTATTGACGAATAATTTGACACCTTAAGCTTTGAAATCGGACAAAGACCCCAAGGAAGGGTCGGACGATGGGGTCACTGTTGACAATTTTGATCGCTGGTCAAAAACAAACAATTTGACACCTTAAACGTTGAAATCGGACAAATTTGACCTTTTTTTGGCCCTTGTGACCGCAAGGTCAAATTTGAGTAAATGTAATAACTTTTGTAGCCGTTCATCCAAGGGTGCTTGTATCCCAGTTTCGTCGAAATCAGACTAATCCTGTATGAGTTGAAACAATTCTTAGATTTGAACTATTTTGACCCTTGTGACCTCTGGGTCAAACCTGAGGTAACGAAATGTCATAAATTGTTTTAGCCAGTCACCCATAGTTGCTTGTGACCGAGTTTGGTTGAAATCCGACTCATCGTTTTTGAGTTCAAACCATTGTAAGAAAGAAAAAGAAAGAACTAGCCATGCATACATGGCACACAAGACGGCATTGACTACGACCTTTTTCAGCAACCTGTCTAACAAACAGCACTTTCCAGGAAAATAAAATGACCTTTTTGACCCCCTTATGACCTCGGATGATTTTAAAAATGTGTTGTTGTTGTTCAGGATGTCCTAAAGTACCTGCATACCAAATTTCAGGTCAATCTGAGCATTTTGATTATTTGACCTTTGACTCTTTTTGACCCCCTTAAGACACCGTTTTAGACATAGGATGTTTTTTAAAATGTGTTAATGTTGCTCAGGATGTCCTAAAGTACACCCATACCAAATTTCAGACAACGTGTGCACCATTCTTCATCGTGTGTTTTTCGTTTTGTCCACATTAAAGATATTACGTGCTACGGTCCATTGAATCGGACCAGTCAAATATTACATCCAAGGTCGAATTTATAAACTTATCAGGTTCCAACATGCAATACATTAAAAAGTATTTCAACCAATTTGGACGTACCTTTGTAACTAAACAGCAAGTTGCTATTTAAGGGGACACTGAACTGGTCTTTTGTGAAAATATGCCTATTTTGGTGAAAATGTTGTTTTACTTTGATAATATTAGTAAACATTTTAGCTTCAATTTGCTTTTTAGTTGACTTCAATACGATATTTGGTTCATAAGTTATAATGTTTGATCTAAGTGAAACATATTGACGCAAATCGCAGGAAAATGATACTTATCCTATACTAATCATGCTAATACATGTATTGCATTTTTTAATGCATTTTATTGTTTTCACGGTGGTATTTTAAACAAAATCGGCCATTAAATTGATTGAAATTATTATCTTGTTAAATCTATTGCATGGAAATAGATTTCATCCATTCTAAGTTATTTTTTTTACATTGAAGTTATGTTTATGAGACTTGAAATGGAATATTTGCGGGGAAAAAATACGTATTTAGTGTTTATTTTCTTTAAAAGCCAATTTCTCCAAATAACGATTTTTGTCATATTTGGGTATTGCGCGCAGGATTTCTCGGGCATACAACCTTCAATTGACTTCAAATTTTGCATGGATGTCACTTATGCGTGTCTCAAAACCACTAAAGAGCCACTTTTTTAAAATTTGCCATAATTGCGCATTTAAACACGTTTTTGTTGAAAAATGACGCGTTTCCGCGGGGAAAAAATTGCGCCCTTGAATATTAAAAAAAAATCAATTTCAATTGGTTACCAAGAAATCCTGTGCGCAACGTTACACACAAAAATCCAATATGGCTGCCGTTACTATGGTAACGGTATATGCGACACTGTTTTTTTTTTGCGTCAATATTAAAAGTTCCATCAGGTACCACCATCCCACCAAATTTGAAGTCTGTGGGAGCTTTATTTTGGAAAACCCAATTTTCAGGTTCAGTCTCCATTAAAGCTTTGAATCTTAAGTTTCAGATGAGACTAAAACATTGTTTTTTGTTTATGTTTTTGGATTCTTTAAATACCGAGATAATGACGGGTCACATTTTTGATTAAATCCTATTACATCTCATGAAGGTTTGTGAATATCTCGATAGGATAAGCACCTTTCCATGTAATGCAATCCTCACGCGCATTTCTTATCAACTTAAAAGTGTGTGAAATGCTATTTAAGAACACAAATCTGAAACGGACAAAGCTAGCAAAAACTATTATACCAGGGCTAAGAGGAGAACTTCACAATCAGATATATATAAATCCACAGTCGCAGAACATGTAGCCCAAACTAATCATGTTTATCTATTGGGATGGATTGAGAATAATAGATCTTGAATCAGACAAGACAACTTGGTGGCTGAAAGAATCCATTTGGATAAGGAACAGGTGTACCAAGGCAATGAACAAGGATGAGGGGTCATACAAACTTTCCAGAACATACGACCAGATCATCCGGCAACCTTTAGGGATGACGTCATCCAACTCGTCAAAGGTTGCCAGTCTATAAACTCTTTTAGTCATGTTAATGAACAATCCTGATGAATCTTATACAGAATGTGTGTGAAATGTTATTATAGTGCGGATAACCGGCCAATGATAAGTGGGAAGTGAATAATGCATGATGTCATGTACAAGAATTGAAGTCTTAATAGGAATAAAGGAATGTAAAGTCCGTTTATTAACCGTCACTTTTGTAGATCATCCGTTTCTTGTTAATTGCTGTTTGGTGAGTTTGTTATATTTTTGTTTGTGCATATATTACGCCTTCAAAGTTTTGATATATCATTTTTTTCTTTTCATTATTTTTTTTTCTAGACATTAGGCTTATGTTGTTATCCTCCCCACATTGAGTTGGCTTACTTTGTTTTTCTCTAATTATTTAATTGTACTCTAAGTAACCTTCTGTATAAAATTTGATCCTTGATGTGTTTTGTACCTTGTCCGTTGGATCTACTTTATATTTTATATAATGTAAAGATGCATTCAGATAATTTTATTGAAATTAAATTAAGTAGATGTACAAGAAGTTAAATGTCAGACTAATTAGAAGTTCTATAATTTCTCTTTATACTTTATCTTTTTATCTTTTCAAGATGTACAAAAGCGTTTTTAAAGGTCGCGAATTTTAAATTCGCCGCATTTGAACTCAGTGTTTTCAGAATCGAATTGAGGAACTGTGCATGAAGCATTTAATTGCTATATTTCATTTTTTTGTTTGTGTTATGGTGGTTATGGTTTTTGCGACATTTCTTCCAACTTTAGGCGTCTTTTTTAAAAGTCTGATAAAGAACGTAATTGCACTAACTGACATAAATTTAGTTACTTATAATCATGATATTTAGGATTGTATTAATATATCCATTTACCAATTTAAACAAAATAATTTGTTAGTGCTTTAACTAGACACGTATATATTTTTTTGCTACTTCGTAAGGTCAGTCAATCAGTCAGTTAGTCATCTCCGTACTAGATTTAAATATACGCAGATCTAAGTTCATTTATCAAGAAAGATAAACAGAAGAAAAATACATCTTTCTATGAAAAGAGATAACAACTTAACAAGTTCATAAAATATCTTTTCTTTCCACTCGATATGTGTCAAAGACAATTCCCAGCTTTTAACCTGAACTCCAGCCTGTATGATAACACGGGAATGTGAATCAATCACGTGCTAAAAGAATTTTTAGTTCGGGAAAAGATATGTCGAGATATAATAATAAAGTGCTCTGGCTGTGTGTTTCATGAGATTTGTTTGATAAATTATTCTTCTATAGGTATCGCACGGCTCGTAGTGTCAGTTACATGTGTCGTTAAGACTACGTTACTATTTCTGCAAGACACAGACTCAACTATTAATAAAAATAGAAACATCATATTTTTTTTCCTTTTTTGAAACATATGTGAGTATTGTCGATGTTTATTTTCGTTTTGATTTAGCCATGTCTTAGTGATATAGGTCCTCAATAATATTTTTACCTTGGTTAAGAATAACTAGTGTTTTTGTAATGACTACTTCTATAATATGCCACTTAAAATATATAACTCTTAACAATTTATGACAAACCCATTAAGGTACTTTTATCAAATCTATAATCATATGTACTTTATTTCTAATTGTTAAACCTAGCACCGTTTCGTAAGGCTTAATCCTTGTCTTACAAAGTTAACGCCCCTAACGGATGGTTTCCTGTCGCAAAAAAACCGCCAAAGAATATGACCTAGGGGTTTTGAGTAGTTGTAAGTTCATCCTTTGCAGTAATTTTAGCAAAAAAAGCGTAGGTACCACCTTCAGGGGGTTAGGGTGCCTCGTCAAAGTCTCACTTGAAAACAATTTAAGTCGCAATTTTGAAAAATATCTGCATATTATTTACCTAAATCTGACAGAACATATTAGAAACACCATTTCCCTTCTTTATAAGCAAAATATTCAACAAAATTCCATTATTTAGAACTTTTACAGCAAAATTTCGATTTGGTGGCCATTTTGCCCAAAATCGCGATTGTTTTCGAATCCGAAGTACTTATAACGTCATAATTATGTAACGCCTTGGTCGATTTTCATGATTTTTGGTATCAATATCAATGGATAGAGGATACCATACCCTATACTATGGTATAAAACAAAGCCACTTTTAGCGCTCAATTTCAATTTCATAGGTGCCGCCCCCCCCCCCCCCCCCCCCTTGATAACAAACGTTACAAAAAATAAGTAGATAAGACTAGGCTTAAGAAACGATGTGGTTTTACTTTTAACAATTTATTGTTTCGATCGTTTTAAAAGGTGCTAACTATATGCTTCTAGTCATGTTCCAACACGAAATGTTCCTCTGTGCCATCTGTCAACTGATCATTCCTGATGAAGCTAAATCAGTTGAGTAATTCTGACACATCTTTGTAACAATATGCGTTTCTAATTTAGTTTGACCTGTTTCAGTTTATATTAAGTAACACTCTAGACAACCATAAATATCGTCACTTGTCATAAGATACGAAGTAAATGGTGATTGGTGTTGCCCAAAATATTAACAGAGTAGTTTAGGGTCTGGAGATAAAGAATTTAAACCTAGTCTCACGACTTACGTTTTAGCACTGAGGTGGCCTGCGACCAGCATCCACCGGTCTTCGATGCCATCTGATGTTATCGGCGAGCTGGAGATGTCACGTGACCTAAAGGAAAACGGGATATTTTATTGCACTACAAAGTGGGTTTTTTTCAGTTCTACATCCTGAAAGGGGTGTCGTAACAGTGGGATAAGTCGGAATATGCTTTACGTCTGGGGCATGATGTCTACATGATGGTTAACAAAGTGCAAATTCTCATTACATTGTTAACCGTATTTATACACGTACGTGAGTAGGACAATTTTGTATAAAATAATTTGAAACAATGCATGGATGAACTTTGTTTAATTTTACATCAATATAAAGGCCCCCTAAGAAGACAAGGTTTAACACGTAAGTGGTCAAGGTCTGCCACATGTCCGTTAGTGGTCAAGAGGGGGGTGGGGGGGGGGGGGTCCATATGAACCAATTACCGAAAAAGTGGAATTTTAAGTTGAAACTCTGGTCACAGGTGAAGTACTTCAAAATTGAAACAGCGGCCCAAAAAAAAAAATACAATTTGTCGTTTTGCGTCAAAAACTTACTTCCCAATTGAATTTTCAATAAAATTTGACTTATATTTGCAGTATGCAAGTACAAATGCATTTCTGATAAAAATAAAAATTGAAAAAAAATTGTTCTCTTATGATTTCATGGGCAAACAAATTTGAAGAGCGCCTTTGAAAATGCTTGTTTATGCTAATTCGCATGGGAAGGGGTGGGTCGATTTGATTTGTTTTGCAACAAAGTGAAGCGTATGGTAAAGTTAAACAAATAATAGAAGGGCGGTGATGAAAAGGTACTTCAAGTTTTTAGGCTGTCTCGCAAAAACCAAATGTTGGGTCCCCCCCCCCCCCCCCTTGACCACTTAAGTGTTAATACCATCTTCCCTTCATGGGAGTAAAATAGTCGTGCACACAACGCGAAGTGAACGAGAAATGCGCCTTAACATGCTTTAAGTTCAAAGACTACATGTCAGGAAATGCTGCAACACACCAATAGAATAGCAAGTTTAATGCTAAGAAAACTATTTATCGTAAATCACCGAATACTCCCTTTGAAACGAATTTAATGCACGACTGCCATTTAATGCACTCGCGTCAATATGGAAATGAATAATAGCAGAATGCTCTTTATGCTATGTAAACACACGACCTCTTTAACTACTTCTAAATATGTCGACATCTTATTAAATATTACACATCCTTTTAGGCTGCAAAAAGTTGATGTTCTTTAATGACGAGAACATATATTTTAAAAGGCTCCCGAAAATAGCAAGGGTTAATGCCGAAACACGAGAATTCCATACAAAATCTTATAAAACATACTGGTCTTATCACAACGTTTATATAGTTACGTGTCTAAAGCTTTATGAACATATAAAGAGATCATCTACGGGTTTGTAAATTTCCTGCTTGTTTTTATAATTTTTGAAATTAAAGCATAACATTCTGAAAATGTCATTGAAGGAGATTTTAGTGTCAATATATAGAGAAGGTCCAAAGTAATGCAAGTGATAAAGGAATGGTGAGGTTCCACGTGAAATAAAATATCAAAATATAACAAAAAGTACTGGAAATAAAGCATAGCCCTCATGACTCCGTTTTGTCTGGTACAACCAGTCTTCGTCAGGTCACTGATAGATTACGAGATAGGCGACAAGGAATCCTCTCATTGAACTCCTTGAACTCATGGGATGAGTTCAATGGAAAGATTCCCTGCAACATTCGTGTAACAATTGATGACGTAATCCCCCTCTTTTTTGTTCAATGCTGGTTGCTTAACTCTTTGCCATATGGCTTCGACCGACTCCTCTATCAAAATATCTGTTCTCCTTTAGTCCAATATCACAACTTTCTTCGAATTAAAGGAGTGTTTCAAAGCTTAGCAATGATTTGTTTTAAGTAGTCTGGATCTTCATCATCTTAGAGTTACTGTGTTGGTAAAGTCTAGACGCTATGACCGACCGTAGGTCAATGTGCGCAGTACCACAAAACACTTCCTCGGGTCACACGATTCCATTTGGCATAGTAAGAGAATTTTCTTGTATGGATATTACTCCAAATATCTTGGTCAAAAAAGATCGCTGGCGAAAATGAATGCGCATATAGGAAGAAATGCATTTCTGATAAAAATAAAAATTGAAAAAAAGTTGTTCTGTTATGATTTCATGGGCAAACAAATTTGAAGAGCGCCTTTGAAAATGCTTATTTATGCTAATTAGCATGGGAAGGGGTGGGTCGATTGGATTTGTTTTGCAACCAAGTGAAGCGTATGGTAAAGTTAGACAAATAATAGAAGTGCGGTGATGAAAAGGTACTTCAAGTTTTTAGGCTGTCTCGCAAAAACCAAATGTTGGGCCCCCCCCCCCCGTAAAATAGTCGTGCACACAACGCAAAGTGAACGAGAAATGCGCCTTAACATGCTTTAAGTTCAAAGACTACATGTCAGGAAATGCTGCAACACACCAATAGAATAGCAAGTGTAATGCTAAGAAAACTATTTATCGTAAATCACCGAATACTCCCTTTGAAACGAATTTAATGCACGACTGTCATTTAATGCACTCGCGTCAATATGGAAATGAATAATAGCAGAAAGCTCTTAATGCTATGTAAACACACGACCTCTTTAACTACTTCTAAATATGTCGACATCTTATTAAATATTACACATCCTTTTAGGCTGCAAAAAATTGATGTTCTTTAATGACGAGAACATATTGGTGAAAATGAATGCGCATATAGGAAGAAATCGTGTTTGAATACAAATTTCAGTCGTTGTTTTGTGAATCAGAATTCTAGTATGGTTTTAATGGTCAATTTTGTGTAAAAATTATGAATCCATGACGTAACATCCTGGTTTTATAATTATTCAAACTAATACCATGTTGCAATGAACACTGCCTTCTGTTTTATGAACATGTGCAATTCTACAAATCGGACTACTGTATACATGGTATAGACAGACTTAACCACAGGCCAAAATTTGAGAATTATGGGATGTCTGTTTAGGTGGCTTTATTATTATTCTAAGTCATATCCCATGATGCAGTACAATAGACAGCACAAATAAATTCCACTGACCGTACTATTAGCTGACCATATAGATATAAACAAACAGTACAGGGTGTCCCAATAAAAATGCATCACTTTTGTTTTTGATCGTATCTTAGAAACCGATATTTAAAACTGAAAACTTTTTTCATAATAATTATTGGTATAATTTAGTTTTTCATTGGGGGGATTTTTAGCAAAATCCGTCGAGACGTTCTTGAGAAAACGATAATTTTGCAAGGAGACTCAATTTTCCTCCATTCCAATGGGTTTACCACAGTAACTCATGTTTATCATGTTAATAATACACATCTTTGGTTACTATTCTGCTTTGCAAGTTTAAAAACTTGCAAAGCAGACACAAGAAGATCACAAAATATGGTATAGAGGCCAATATATGATTTTGATATATTTTTCAGCACTGAAAGTGGCATCTCAATGCAATATGTAGCTATGTTTTGCAGAAATAAAAGGGGAAAAAACGAGCTCACGGTTTCTCAAGAAAACTTAATCAAGGCAGATATTCCTTTTATTAAAGGAAAATTTATTTCGGAAATCGTTTGTATTTTCTGAGTTTTACGCTTTGTTTTATAAAAAAGAAAATCTTTATGACTGTCTCTTCCTCTAGGCCTACGTGTTAAAACTATAACATTGACAACATGCTCGTGAAAAGTGGAATGTATGTTAGTCCGTGAAAGCTCACGTTGAATAATTTTGTTACAGTTTTAAGTAAATTTCAAGCACCTCTGCTTTTCTCTTGTCCACAATCAGTTTCAAGAAACCTTTGTGTAAATTATCACCATGTTTCTGGTCTAATGCGACGTTCTAAATCACGGATGATGAAGAGAGTCGAGTGTGATCAGACAAGCTTTTAAGTTTAAATCAGGTTTATTCAACTCTTATATTTTCTGTTGCTGTTGTTATTGTTGTCGTTGTTGTTGTTGTTGTTGTTGTTGTGGCTGTGTTTCGTACTAACTTTCCTGAAAAGGAGTTTATCCATAAATGAATTGAGGTTTTTTTTTATTTAGAGTAGCCTACTACTGTGATGACATGGTCATTTCAGATGGATAATATGAGTTTAATACTGTAGTAAACCCCATTGAAATGGGGTAAAATTGAGTATTCTTAAAAAAATTTAATTTTCTCAAGAACGGCTCGACAGATGTTGCTCAAATTTTCAGCGATGAAAGGCTAAACTATTGTAATTGTTATTATGAAAAAAGTTCAAATTTTTGTCAATTGGTTTCTGAGATATGATCAAAAACAAAAGTGATGCATTTTTATTGGGACACCCTGTATACGTTGTGAATCATGAGTTTTAGGCATGACACATATAATTTGTATCTTGACAGTCTTTGAGTAACGTCAGTACCGGGGTCAATACTCTTAGTCCGCAGGTCACTCATTGATTTTCTAACATGCACGGAGATTTTGAATGATTGTGAGGCCATAACATCAAAAGAT
>JXSR01S072569.1:59646-80622 GCA_000969725.1 Ophiothrix spiculata
ATTTATCTTTTCATGATTAAAAATTTGTTAGGATTCACATTTTCCTGAGCAGATGGATTCCCTTTACCCTTAAAATGATAAATTCTGTTTAATCTAAGCGTAATATTATTGCTCGCGCGCAGGCGCGTGAGCTATATAGTATTTACTTCTGAGATGTCAATGGGGATATTTAGGCGTATTTAAACTGTCCTGCTTTAATATTTCTCAAGCACATAATTAGACTCAAATTGTAGTGGAGAACAAATTAGAATTCACTTATATTTTCATTGAAGTTCCTTTATAGTCTCTAACATGATTTTAACACTGCATAATAAAGACAAATCCAATTCATTCCATTACTCAATTTGACCATAGGATTTGAAGAAGGGTCACTGACAAACAGTAAACACATCCTGAATTCATTCATCACCTCTCAGACAGACAGTGCAAAGTTCATATTTCCAATTTGACCTACATATGCCTACATCAATTCCCTGCCTACATTCTGAACTCATCAATGTATAGTCACTGTGCAATGGTAAAACAACCAACATTAAACTTATTTGAGTCATTTCATATTTGACTAAAATCAAAGGACCTTCATACCAACTTTCCTTATCTTAACTAGAGACTTGTGAAATTAGTAAGTGGGCAATACAGGAGGTCACTTGGGGCAAGATCACTGTTTTAAGAAAAAGTGGACTGATCCATTATATCATGGGGTTTCCAGTAAATGGATATTAAATTGGTAAAGAAAGTTCACTATTTAATCACAGGTTATTATAGATTTAGTATTTCTTTAATAGTATGAATTTACCAGAAAAGAACAGTGGAATTTAATTTTTTGTTGAATATCAATACATCTAACAATTCTTGGCCAAACTCAAAACAGGTTGTACCTACCTGTTATGTTTTAAAATACAACCGCCAACAGTAAAACATGTTTCTATTGGCTGCCTGTTTTTGGGAGGGAGAATTCAACATTTTACATTGGAGAGAATATAGGTGATAATTGATGTGATTAGGAAATTCACAAGGGTGGCTGACAAACTGAATTCATGAGGTACATAGTGAGTAATAGCATAGGCCCTAAGCACATCAATTGTGCACTTTGTGATAGAAGCATGAAACTTGGCATACTTACTCATATTGAGCCTCTGATCAATTTCTGATAGAGTCCCAAAAATACAGCGCCCTCTATTGGCCTACAGCGCCCTCTATAGTTTTACCATATGTTGAAATATACCTTTTGAATGGAAACAAGCTATAACTTTGAGAGGTTTTGCACAAATATGGTCTGAAAGTGCTCAAAGGGGTGACAATAAATGTAGTTATTCAGTTGACTCTATTACAATATGGCAGCCGTCTTAATATTCAAAATGGCCGCCATTTATTAATCCGAATTTGTGTAAAATTGGTTGAAAGTAACATAAACACCACTGAGGGAGCCCGGAGGACCTCTTCCACAAGGATTCAACCAAACCAACTTCTGTAGGTTCCTTATATGACCCTCAAACACAATTCAGATGTTCTAAAAAGTAAAAATCGGCATCTTTTCCAATTCAAAATGGCCGCCAAGATGGCCGCTTAAATGACCGATTTTCATTAAAATCAACCGAAACAATCTTTAAAATGCTTGATATCATAATTAATCGACAGGAAATATCATTTGGGGTTACAATGAGATCATTTACCCCCTAATTGTATTGTAAGCTTGTATTTAAGTCAAAATGGCGCCTGTTATAAGATCCAAAATGGCTGCCAAAATATGTTTTTATGGGCAAAATGAGTTAGAGGCACTTCAAAACAGAATCAACAATACCAAATGTTCAAAATGATTGATGGAAATGGCTACGCGGTTAACAATAGGAGTATTTCTTCCCAAAATAAGGGTGTTGGCCTGTTTCAAAACCAATATGGAACCTGTACTAAGATCCAAAATGGCCGCCGAAATATGCTTGTATGTGCAAAAATGGGTAAGAGGCTTTTCAAAAGTACTAAATGTTTAGAATAATTGATGTAAAATGGCTTTGTAAGTAATAATAGGAGTATTTCTTCCAAAATAAGGATGTATGCATGTTTCAAATCCAATATGGAGCCTTTATTAATATCAAAAATGGCCGCCAAAATGAGCTTTTATGTGCAAGAATAGGTTAGAGGCACTTCGAAACAGTTTCAAAAACACCAAATGCTCGGAATATTTGATAGGAAAGGGGTTTTGCGGAAAACAATATGAATATTTCTTCCCAAAAAAGGTGTTAGCTTCTTTCAAATTTAATATGGAGCCTGTACTGAGATCCAAATAGGCTTTCAAAATATGCTTTTATGTGCCAGACTGGGTTAGGGGCACTTATTAACAGTATCAAAAACACCAAATTTTCAGAATAATCGATGGAAAATCGCTTTATACGTAATAATAGGAGCTTTCTACCAAAAAGGGGTGTTAGGATGTTTCAAATCCAATATAGAGTCTGTATTAAGATCCAAAATGGCCGCCAAAATATGTTTCTATGTGCAAAAACGGGTTAGAGGAAATTCAATACAGTATCAAAAACACAAATTGTTCAGAATAATTGATGGAAAAGGGCTTTGTTGGTATCAATAGGAGGATTTCTTTACTAGATAAGGGTGTAAGCATGTATGTATCAAATCCAATATGAAGCCTGTTCTGAGATCCAAAATAGCTACCAATATATCAATTTATACTCAAATATTGGTTTTAGTGACTTTGAAACTATATCAAAAACAAAAAGTGTTCAAAATAATCAATGGAACATAGCTTTGTGGGTAACAATAAGAATATTTCTTCCCCAAAAGGGGAGTTACCATGTTCAAAATCTGATATGGAACTGCAGAAATATTATAATTTCTGGCACAAAAATGGGTTAAGGTGACTTTGAAACATTATCGAAAACACCAAATGTACAAAATAATTGATGGTAAAATGACTTTGATGGTAACAATAGGAACATTTTGTCCCGCATAATGTTGTTACCATTTTAAAATCTATTTTGGAGCCTGTATTGTGATCCAAAATGGCCGCCAAAATACAATTTTATGTACGAAAATGGATATAAGCGACTTTGAAACATTATAAATATTGGATTTTAATTGTGCTAAACACCTTATAATGATAGAAATGCTCCATTGTTACCATCAATGCTATTTTCCATTGATTATTTTGAACAATTTTTGTTTTTGATGTAGCTTCAAAGTCACTAAAACCAATTTTTGAGCATAAATTGATATATTGGTAGCCATTTTGGATCTCAGAACGGCTTCACATTGGATTTGAAACATGCTTACACCCTTATCTAGTAAAGAAATTCTCCTATTGATACCAACAAAGCCCTTTTCCATCAATTATTCTGAACAATTTGTGTTTTTGATACTACATCGAATTTCCTCTCACCCGTTTTTGCACATAAAAGCGTATTTTGGCGGCCATTTTGGATCTAAATACAGGCTCCATATTGGATTTGAAACATGCTAACACTCTTTTTTGGTAGAAATGCTCCTATTTTTACTTATTACTTATAAAGCCATTTTCCATCGATTATTCTGAACATTTGTTTGTTTGTTTGTTTGTTTTTTTGATACTGTTTCGAAGTGTTCCCTGCCACCTTACTCATTTTGGCACATAAAAGCATATTTTGAAAGCCTATTTGGATCTCAGTACGGTCTCCATATTAAATATGAAAGAAGCTAACACCTTTATTTGGGAAGAAATATTCATATTGTTTCCCACAAAACCCTTTTCCTATCAAATAATCTGAGCATTTGGTGTTTTTGATACTGTTTCGAAGTGCTTCTAACCTATTTTTGCACATAAAAGCTCATTTTGGCTGCCATTTTTGATCTTAATATAGGCTCCATATTGGATTTGGAACATGCAAACATCCTTATTTTGGAAGAGAAATACTCCTTTTATTACTTACAAAGCCATTTTACATCAATTGTTCTAAACATTTAGTGCTTTTGAAAAGCCTATTTTTGCACATACAAGCATATTTTGGCGGCCATTTTGGATCTTAGTACAGGCTCCACATTGGATTTGAAACAAGCTAACATCCTTATTTTGGGAAGAAATACTCCTATAGTTACATGCATAGCCATTTCCAGCAATCATTTTGAACATTTGGTATTGTTGATTCTGTTTTGAAGTGCCTTTAACTCATTTTGCACACAAAAACACATTTTGGCAGCCATTTTGGATCTCATAACAGGCGCCATTTTGACTTAAATACAAGCTTACAATACAATTAGGGGGTAAATGATCTTGTTGTAACCCTAAATGATATTTCCTGTCGATTAATTATGATATCAAGCATTTTAAAGACTGTTTCGGTTGATTTTAATGAAAATTTGTTATTTTGGCGGCCATCTTGGCTGCCATTTTGAATTGGAAAAGACGCCAATTTTTACTTTTTAGACCATCTGAATTGTGATTGAGGGTCATATAAGGATCCTACAAAAGTTAGTTTGGTTGTATCTTTGGGGAAGAGTTCCCTCGGACTCCCCCAGGGGTGTTTATGTCACTTTTGACCAATTTTACACAAATCAAAACAATAAATGGCGGCCATTTTGAAAATTAAGATGGCCGCCATAGTATAATTGAGCCAACTGAATAACTGCATTTATAGTCACCCCTTTGAACACTTTTAGACCATACTTGTGCAAAACCTCTCAAAGTTATAGCTTGTTTACATTCAAAAGGTATATTTCAACATATGGTAAAACTATAGAGGGCGCTGTAGGCCAATAGAGGGCGCTGCATTTTTGGCACTCTATCAGAAATTGATCAGAGACTAAATATGAGTAAGTATGCCAAGTTTTATGCTTCTATCACAAAGTGCACAATCGGGCATTTTTTATGTGCTTAGGGACTATGCTATAAGAATAGGTAAAATAATGTCCCTGTACAGATATACTGGATATTGAAGTTTGGGTTAAAGCCAGACGCCTTGAGCAAGGCTAAAGCACAGCCATTTTTTGTTTCTATTGCAATAAATTATTATTATTGTTTCACGAAGTAGATTGTATTTTCTTACATAGATTATTTTATGAAATATATTATTGGTGTTTTCTTAAGACAATCAAGGCAAAGAAAACACAAATCGCATTATTTGCAATAAATTTGACATAATTCAACGTAACAACCGCGTTGCCGTATCCACAACGTGGTCGTGAAAAGTGGCGTCATATTTGCTTATAGACCCACTGGCCTACGACGGGGTTCTACTCGTTTTACGATTTTCACTTTATTACCAGGATATTGAGATCGTAAGTATAAAGACCACCTTTCGTTAAAATGTATATATACGAGGGGGTATCATAAAGTTTTTAACTTTACCCAGAAGGGATTGAACTATATCAATAAAATTTTGTCAGAATAGTCACTCGTCTTTATGTACATTGTGGTGCAGGAATTGTCTCATAAGTAGTTTTACTTTCTTTAATGGTGTTGATTGATCTACCTATCCGCTTAAAACATGAGCTGCATGGAGAAAATTGAGACATGCGGTGTAATTAAATTATTGCATTTGAAGGGTTACAGGGCCCAGCAAATCTTATTAGCACCATCAAAGTTTAGTTGTTTGATACCATAGTAAAGGGCAGTGTTTCTTCTATCCATTGACACCAACAGTATGAAAAATGGTCCATTAATGACGTCACAGTGGCATAATAAAACATGGCCGACCTGAAAATGTTGATTTTCAAGGAAATATAAAATCAGATTTTTTCAATAGAGATGGTCCCTAAAATAACGGTCTGTAGATAGACAGTTGAAAGTGGGAGATATGTGTTACTTTGCATATTGACTTATGCAAAGATGTCTAAACTATCTCATAATAAAATGTTGCTCCTGGCCCTATTTCTTCTGGGTAAAGTTTACAACTTTTTGATACCCCCTCGTATAAGTAATTTTTTTTCGTTTCGTTTTGCTATTTTGAAATAAAAGGTCTTTAACGTATTCTTTTAAATTTCATGACTGTTAGTTTTGATGTGTTGTTACCTTGGTAAAACAACCATCAAATAGAGGAATGTGAATGTGATATAAGGATATAAATATAAAATTGTGACCGTCCATCTTAACCCAACTGTATAATCGGCGTCTGGTCATTTTCATTTTCTGCAAAGCCCATGTTATCACAAGCTACCGTTTAAAAGTGAGTAATATTCTTGAACACATTTTGCAGTGCATTAATTTTATAATGTGAAGTATGTCGTATTTAAATTGGACTACATTATTCCCAGAAATAGGGATTACAATAACATCTCGATGAACTTTACCCTACTTAAAATAAAAGTGAAATCGCTCTAAAACAAGCAGTCAAATATGTCTTATTATTGTAACCATGAGTAGTTCATACAGCAACGTACATTCAGCTATGCAATGCAAATTAAAGTTACAAAACAGTTAGGCTGATTCAGCTGAAATTCATAATTTGAACATCTTTATTGATGATTTTTCCTATGAAGTTAAGTTAAATTTTGAAATAAATGATCTTGCACCTTTAAATTATCAATTCTAAAATTTACTACTTAAGGCATGCGTTCTCAGTTAGATATAAATACCTCCTTTTCTGCTGCAATGATAATCCTTCTACCAAATGTAATATTGCATAGGGATTTATTGCACGCTTCACTCATTCTTTTCTAATTTTCCAATATCCAAAGGTAACACTGTATCATGTCAGCGCTCAATACACCCGTCTCTGTTTATCTCTCTGGCGCGAGAAGGCATTTTTTTCTTATTTGAATGTTTCTGATCTTATCCCGATATATCCCCCTCTATAATATACTGAATGCATTTGCGCAAGACACGTTTTCAGTCAGTAAACACCAACTGCACGCTTTCCTTAAGCAATTCGGCGCTAAAGTAGCTGTTCAAACGAAAACATATTTGTTTCATTTCAGCACATTGAGTGGGACAACTAACAACGCTCTACACATCAAGCCGTTCAATTTACGCTTCATAACGATGGAATTAATATTATTAAAGCCTCGATAATACTCTTAGAAAAAAGATGGATAAGGCATGTCTCATCAGCTTTTGGGAAGAAACGTAAACATTATAGTGTCACCATGATTGCGTCTTTGAATGTGGAATGAACGGATCAGGCAGCTAGCTACATGGAAGCAATTGACATATTAGACTGGTGAAGAGGAGTTTAAGTGGCTTCGATTATGTGTGTATCGGGAATAGCAATATAGATGCGCACAGTGTATCGCAGTTTTCAACTGCAGATGTTTTCGTATGGTGCCAAGAGGTAACATGTAATATGGGCGCTGAATCATTTGAGCAGATTCCTACATTTCAGGATTTTCAGCAGCTCGACATAGTTGTTCTCGGTGCTCCATCTGTCGGAAAAACTGCACTAATTGAGCAACATATACGATGTCAATTTCCTAAAATGCACAAAATCACAAAAGCTGCCTGCGTTTATACATCTGTAGTGATGTCTACGAATAAAATATATGAGATCAATATTGTTGATATGCCAGTTATACCATTCTCTCCATTGGAACAAAAACAAATTAAGAAAAATGGAATTAAATGTGGTTGGGAAGATCTACAAGCATATGCACAAGCCATTGGAAGTGCCTCAGCTTTAATATTTGTTTATGATGTCACATCGTCACAAAGCTTTCAGTACATCAAAGATCTTCGTCAGCAGATTTTGGATTGTTATGATTTGGACGAATGTGAAATACCCATGATTGTTGCAGGAAATAAACAGGATCTTCACTATATGTCACAGGTACCAAGGAAACATATATCGCAGATTGTGCGAAAAACTTGGAGATGCGGCTATGTTGAAGTGTCAGCCAAGTTTAATTGGCACGTAGCATCATTATTTAATGATGTTGTACGGATAGTGGATCAAATAAGCTCTCAGGCTAAGGAGAGCCAAACCAAAGCAATACCCCTACGAGCATTGCGATCGACCAATTGCTCATGCACTATTATGTGATGATAAAACACCACGTTTATATTTCAACATAGTTGTATAGTGTATATTTTATGTATTATGTGGATGAAATCCAGCGCTTTACTGTTACATTCATCTTTACATTCCAGTGTACGTTACTTACTAAAAAGATACTTTGATTTATAGTAGCGTTGGTATTTTGCAGATTTTAAAATTGACTTAAATGTTGCTATAAGACAGGTATGGTCCTGCAATTTCACCAAGTGAAACTTGTTTTACCCTTGGCCTGTATGTTTGTTTCACTTATTGATATCTAATTGGATGGTGTTGTTGTTTTGGTATGTCAAAACTTATGTTTGTAAATATGTTTTGAAATCCGAAGCACCGATTATTTAATATTCATGGCTAGTGTATGAATCTTGTTTGAGATATGCATGTGAAGAAGAAAATAAGTATTCTATGTCAAACAATGCGAAAATTCACGGATTATACTTTGATGGAAGATACAACAATTAAATATAATATTGTGCAATATACCCTACTGTATACAGTAAGAAAAGGTCCGCCGTCGCTGCTGGCGAACCAATGGACGTCAACACTGCCTACTACACCCCATTGTTATTTATAGGTCAATACAGTCATTTTACTGGTAAAATAGCGGAAACGCGTAAGAAGCAATATTGACTACTTCCCCGCTATTGTGTTAACAGTCAAATTGAATTTGATTTTGTACACCTTTACATTTAAAAATATGTTAATGCTTTTAAAGGATAATTCTTAACCTCCGAAATATATATCTTTAAGGGCGGGGGAAAGCACGTTACTCAATTTTACAAACGTTTGCAAGTTTATTTTGTACCATTTTTTTCAACAAAGTTCCTTGTGATTTTTTTTTTCTTGAAATGTATACCTTTATTAGTGACGGCTTCAAAACTAAACCGGCGGTTGTCTGCCGGTTCTGCGGTTCTGGGCGGTTGGCTATAATTCTGGTTGAACCGCCCAGAACCGACAGACAACCGCCAGTTGTGTTTTGAAGCCGCCCCTTCACTTTAAGCACTTTGTTAAAAAGTTATGGTACCAAATAAACTTGCAAAAACGTAAAATTGAGTAACGTGCTGTTCCCCCTTAATTTGCACGCCTCGATTTGACCATTGATAAAAGCAATACAACCTGGTGAACCAAACAATGTGTCATTAATTTTTATTGAACGATTGAACGCTGTATAATTCACTCTTATGACCTAAACAATGTTTTAGTGTTGGTTGCATGAAATAGGCAATAACAATCACCCATCGTTCAGAAAGAATAAAAACACCCGCATACTTCATATTTGAGAAACTTAAAGCATTATTTAAACTAGAATACATAAGACAAAACTGGCATAGGGTTTTCGGAGAGGATGCAAAGACTGACAAATAATTAAGATGACCTTTTTTCGCACATGTTTTGTTTAATGGTAGTCTTTCTTGAGATAGTATTTGTAACAGGTTACGTGCATGGCAGGCATAGATTCAAGTGATAAGTATGAAGAATTCAACTTAAAATTGGTAACTTCTCGTTGTCAAAACGTTATGAGGCTAAAAGAAATAAAACAAAATAAAAAAATAAAAAACGATACGATACAATCTTTCGTTTACAATATAGAATGAATATAAAAGGTAGGTATTCTGATCTTGTGAGCAATTTAAAATGTACTTTGATGCTACAAGAAAAAAAAACCAAGATACTGAAAACTTTTTTTGACTTATTTTCAGCTTTAATGACCCGTATCTTGTAATATACAATGACAACCTTGGGTTAACTTAAAAGGTGTTGGCCACATATAACGTAGATTTTAAATGTCTTACACTTTTTAAGCTCTTTGTATGTCCAATGGTAGATCATTCCATAACCGTTCAAATATGATATTGATAATAATTACGTACTTAAATTAAGCAACAAAGCAAGGATACTCGAACACCTTTTCAAAACAAAGCTTTATGCTTGATTTTGGGGTATTATAATCTACTTTAGGTTTATCTGGTTTATCATTAAGCATGCATCAAATGAACCAGTTAGTAAAATATGTTATACTTATACAAGTACTATAGTTGAAAACAGCAACATCTTTTTGTACATATCAACTATTCTGAATTGATTGAATTCAGGTTTAATCAGTAATAAACTTCAAAATACTGTAAAAATATAAAACGAAAATTGTCGATAAAGTGTTGAATCAGCACAGCTTTGCGTCTCGTCATCATTGCCAAAGTCATGTTCGAAAGAAATGCTTATGTGGATTCCCCGTCAAAAATAAATTTAATTGTGACCTTCCAGCCCGTATGAGCAGTAAATGCCAGAAACTTCATTTTGCGCTTCAGGTGAAAATACATGTCAAAGTCGTAATTTGCCGAAATTTATTTTTTGACAGATTCACAATTCTTGTGCTAACTAAAAAATTCCAGCAGAATTTCATTTCAAAAAAATCATAGGAAACGTGAAATAAAGTGGCATATTCTTAAGACGATCTAAAGAAAATTTTGGGCTTAATAATCTTTGAACGCGTTTATCTCAGTTATACATTTTACTCCCTGACAACCTTTGACGGATCATAACTTGACTTCTAGAAATCGTGTGAAGTTTATTAAGGTGTCATTTTAATCCTTAAAGCATGGTCTTTACAAATAATTAAAAAAGTGAAAATGACAAGAGCTGACATTTACTGCTGTTTTGGGGTGGACGGTCACAATTGTCGATGAATCCAGTGCAGAATGAAATGAAAGTAGCATTCTCTAAGGTCATATTCTATGATCTCAGATAAGTATGTCTCTATCGTCTACTGTTCTTAACCCAAGGCAATAGGATTTAATCAAAACGAAGAGCTAACTGCGACGGTACAAACGCATCATTCCAATCGTGGTTACCTTGATATTTACATCTACTTAAATAAATACTGGTTGTGATCGCTGATTTGCCTCCGATTTTATTCGGTATTAAGCAAGGTTGAATTCGTATGTATGTAATGAGTATGGATACTCGGCTGGAGATTGTTTAGTTGTTTAGTTATTTATACTTCTGTGGCGAGATGAACATGGGTGAACTGAAAATTAGCGATGTGATATAAGATAGTGTTTATTTACTACTCGTCCAAAGATCCCATTTTGTCCGTTTCTCGGATAACATTGATTAATATCATCAGCAATTATAAACAAATAAATGTTCAATGACAATTATCGTATTTCTTAGCCTAAAGGTATTTAGTACTATTGCTGGGATTGTATAAGAGCAGCCATTTTCTAACATTTGTAGTTATCTATTATGAAGTGGACGAGAGTCGAACACCCTGCCGATTCAAAATGAAGGTCATATCAGAAGTACTCTTATACTGAGGCGGTATCTTTAATAGAAATGTGTGATTTAACATGATTCGATATAAGCCATTGCTTAACTCGCTTAGACTATGGTCACAGTAACTCGTACGAGCAGTGTTTAGTTTGTTTAAAAGAACCACGAGCAGCGAGCAAAGCGAGCAGCGAGGGCGTCGCTTGGTCCTATTAGATGGACTAAACACTTCTCGTAACTGTTCGTACGAGTTATTGTGACCATAGTCTTAGCTGTCTCGTAACTGTATTGTTTGTTTTTGTGACGAAATATTATATTTCTAAACTAATACTAGTCTTGTTTTAACAATACTTTTCAAAATTAACTTATGAGTTTTAATGTATTATGTAAAAACGACTACCATCGGCATGGTAAACCATGGTAAACATGGCAAGCCATGGTAAACATGGCAAGCCATGGTAAACTTTTACCACTGCCGATGGTAGTTTATTACCAAAAACAGGGCAATTGTTTACCATTTTAGTAGAGGTTAAGTTTACAAAGAAGACGCGAGTTCCCTTTTTACCACGATATGAGTAATTATTTTTTACTGTGTGTAAGAGATTCATTTTCAATGTCAGCTACGAAGACAATGCATATGCTATACTCACTGCTTATGAGTTTTAATGTATTATGTAAAAACGACTTCAGGTTAGTATTCTCTAAAGAACTATTCTATGATTTCAGATTTGTTTTGCATATTAGCAAGTCTCTATCATTTGCCGTTTTTTGCCTAAAGCAATAGGATTTAATCAAAATGAAGTGCTTACTGCTACGGTACAAACTCATCACTTCTATCTTGGCAACCTTGATATTTACATGTATCTATAACACTCTAAAATCTAAATTGCTTTTATAAAATATTAAAAACTGAACTTTTTCCAGAATATAATTATTTAAGGTAAACAATTGTTTACCTTTAACCGGACAAAGGTAGACAATTGTCTACCTGAAGAGAATTTATGAATCTTTTTCTGGATAAAAGTTTTAGGTGTAATAACTTTTTCCCCCAGTTTTAAAGATTTTATAAAAACAATTTAGATTTTACTATGTTCTATATACATATTAAATGCAGTGTTTCGATCGCTTATTTGTCCCCAGAGCTATACGTTATGACGAGACGTTGAATTCAAATGCATGTAATGAATGCGGATACTCGGCTGGAAATGTTTTGAGTTCTTAAAATCAAAAAAAGTAGATCAATGTTAGAGCAGAAAGGGACTAAACACGAGCGGACATTTAATCGATTCTTCCCAATTGTCACCGAAAGCAATAAGCAACTGCAATAATAACTTCCAATGTGTTATAATGTTACAGTCGTGGCAAGTCAGAGCAGATGCGCATGTCGTTAATGGCTATTGACATGCAGAATCAATGTCACCTTCGGCAGATGTCAGAAAAACGAAACTGGATTCAACCATGAATGGCATTTTATGACGTAGAGAAACTGATACGATTCGGATTCGGAATCATATGCATATTTTGCAAAAAATCATCTTAACAAATAATAATAAAAAAACAACCTCATGTGGAACATATTTTGAATTTAGTTGTATTTTTGATAAAAACACTCCTTTGATTTCGAGAGATACTATTGGAATATAAGCATTCCTTTTGTAAATTAATAATGAATAAATCATAGCAATTGTATTTATTTTCAATTATTACCTTGCAATTAAATAATCCTAAATTAAAAAACAACAACAACAACAAAAACAACGATTGGTATATTTTAACGGGTTCGCAACAAATTTGAGCTGTCAAAACTGTTCCGACAGTTCATAACTTGTGTGACGGCTAACCGGTTAAAATCAACCAATTGTTATAAATTCCCGTCGTAAAAGCCTTTCTCCAAAGAAGAAAAAAAAAACAAGTGTGACTTTCATCTGTCATAATAAGCAAGTTGTATATCTTCTTAATAAATCAAAATAATTATATTTTGACATAATTAATAATTTTAACATCTTGACACAGCTAGGCGCCATGCTTCAATGTGAAAGTTTTGTTTGATAAATTGTGACAAAATAATATCACTAATGATTCAAAACAATCGCCAATCAAACGTTAGCATCTTTTTACCGAAGCAAGTCTGTTAGTTTTTTTGTAAATGCAATGTTTTGATGCAAAACATGTTATGTCGGGTTCTACGGTATGTATACTATAATTACATTCATAAAAATCTGCATCACTACCGATTTTTGATAGTATCAAATTTCACCAAATTGTGTCATCTTAAAAAACAATACGTGTGTACCGTGGCATGTAACACTAATCATCCCCTCCTTGACCAATCATTTTGATGATCTCCTCGATACCGGAATTGTTGAGTTTAAGTTTAAAATGTAGAACGAATACACAGCCGCACCAGTTGTAGATGATATGGAAACAAAAACAAAGAAGAAACAAACGAAGAAAAACAATACAAAAATACTAATTAACCAAAATCGACACACTATTGGTTTTGATTAACACGTATCAATTTATACTAAGATGAGCATCTAACCATTAATGGCAGTGAATGTTTCAACCACTACGATCGTGATACGCCTTGACACTACGTATTTAAAGTATTCCCTAGAGTTGCTGCTTTGATAAACCCTAATGCATCTTTGATTCGATGCTGAAAGTGCAAGTGAGATAAGGCTGGCAGATTAGATAAAAAGTCAGATATGCAGTACTGCATTTTACGTCTGGCATACTTTTAAACATGAAGTTTGTAATGGAGCTTCTGTAAAGTTAATCATGGAATCCTAAAAAGATTCATTTTGTGTTTTGTTTTCTAGGAACAGCATTGTGTCTAATGCATTGTTCCTGAATAAAAAAATAAAAGGAATGTAATATTGTTATTGAATGACAAAACTGTAAAACAATACTTTCCTTTTAATTATACTGATGTTCGAAGTATATATAGTTCATTCTCTGATAAAGCGTGCAACTTTGCCACTTTCGTGTCGCTGACATATATGTATTTTGTTTATATTTGTAAAGCCTATTAAAAATGATTTTACTTGTTTAATTTGTAGACAAGAGTCATATTAGTAACATGTATTAACCCTCGGCTTTAGCGATTTTTTGAAAATGTGGCAATTTTTGCCAAAAGTCGATTTTTTCGGTCCGGAAATAGTTTGTGACGTCATAATTACGTAACGCCTCGACCGATTTTCATGATCTTGGTATCAATGGAAAGAGGAGACCCTACCCTTTACTATAGTACCAAATAATTTACATTTGGGGTCCCAATTTCAAATCACAGGTAACCACCCACCGCCTTCAGGAAGACGTGTTACAAAAAAAAAGGCTTAGGAAGACGAGGGTTAAATTTGAAACATGTCGCTAAATAGCAAAAAATATTAATCAAAAAATGCATAACCCTTGGTTTACCCATGTCGCCAGCCATGTTGCTTTCTATGCAGTGCAGCCCCACTCTTTTCACATACATGCGGGTCACATTTTAACAGTCCGAGTTAGGTTAAAAATATAACATCGAGTCATTATTTTATTACAAGAGCTTTTTATTGCATGTCGCTAATAATACCAACAGATACGTTATCATTTTTCAAATGGTCAAGAAACTGTAGAAATAATGAGGTACATGGATGTTACCAAATGTGTTCAATCAGAACTTTGGTGTTATATATTATATTTGGAATTTAAACAAAAATGTGTTTTTAAAGTAAAAATTTGCAAGTATTTTAATGTCAATGAAGCCATATGTTACGCTAGTGTCGCAACAGATACGTTATGTACATTTTATTATCCCTCGTGAAAATTCAATGCATTATAAAAGCGAATGATATACCATTATTAACTATTGTAAAAGCTTACTCATCGAGTGGAGAAAGTAAGTTGGTAAGTATGCAGTGTTGCCAATTAACGTACGATTTAGAAAAGAATCAAACAGATACGTTATGACTGATACGTTATCTTAAAGAATAGGGAATGGTTAACAAAAATCTTTTAAAATCTCATGCACTGTTTCTCATTCAGAAACCATAAGAGTTTGATAAGATATAATATTTTTTTATGTTTTTCATGAGTTATTAGTACACGGTTGCTCATATAGTTGGAATAAAAATATTGTTACCACTATTTTATGTAAAGGTCAATTTATGATGAAAATATCTGACAACTTATGTTGATTTTGGTCAGATTTGATAGGTAATCTTGTTGGTAATGAAATGGAACTCCGAATGTGATCAATTTTCTCATGTACTGGTAAGGGGGTAATAACAAAAATGGGTCAAAAATTGAATTTTTAGGTCAAATTTGATTTGGTCCCGCCTTGGCCAAGGTCACTTCTCTACTCAAGTTGAGTGGTTATATGGAATGTTTATCTGTAGTAGAGTGATAAGCGGGGGATTGAATGTCTTTGTCACGCTTGACTGAGCCAAGTGAATGCTTGGAAGCAAAGCACAGAATGATCTGTAAACGCCCCTCAATTTACAAAAAATGGGTTGTAGTGAACGTGGAAGGGTTCCCGGCGGCTTTCCTGGAAGAAATCGAGTACAATTCTAGTACAAGATCGGAATGTGCACATTTGGAACATCATTCGAATACACTTTAAGTACAATTCTAGTACAATTGTTTGTTAAAAAATACAAACACATTTTCACTAGAAATGTATTTAAAGTGTACTCGAATGATGTTCCAAATGTTTATTCCTCGTGGATATGTGACCCTTTTCTATCTGTTTTCTTCTCTAAATTATTGTCGTAGTCATTGGTTGTTGCACAGTTAAGAAACAAACAATTAAACAAATATATGTTTAGAGCGTTAGTACTTGCCCCATTAAATGTTTTTAGTAAAGTAAGACTAATTTTCGTTCTCATGAATACCTCCATCGCTAAATGCTTGAGGGAAGCGCAGTCGTTATCTATTCAATAATCATACTTGCATAAATGCATTTAATACAATATACGGTATATAAACACGTGTTAGGATCACATATTGAATAAGACTTTCACCATTACGGAATGATATGCGGACGATTGTGTTAATGCAAGCTAGGTGGATTATGATGCCGTGCAGTTTTAAAAGAGGATTGGGTAATAAATACTTAACAGCGTTATCATTGCACAATGAAGAAATATATGCGCGTGTAATTAAACGCTCATGCCTGAGGTATACTTAATCAAAATATGTTGTTGTCTTTTAACTGATTTATATACGTCAAAAAATACTTATATTTTATTTAATATTTGCAAGGAGGGATCAATTCAACAAACTCTTCCAACAAATCAGGACGTAAGCTCGACAATTTAAACATGACAAAAAGCTACGGGTGTAGCGTGGAAAACAGAATCAATGATTTTTCGTTTTTATCAAAAGGAGATGTAGTTTTACTAATCAGTACAAATATATACCTTTTACACAATCTTTTATTAAATTGTTAGTGGATAAAAACTAATTGTTTGCTTGTATCACTTTTAAAGGACACATAAATAAATATCACTCCAATATAGACTCAAAAAATCAAAGTATAATATTGCTCGTAATCATATTGCACGTAAATATGCGACTTGCCGAAGCTGAAACAAATGAAGGCGATAATTATAATCAAACATAATCAAAAAATCATTTAAAGCCAAAGTATGTGCTAATTTGTTTATTACGGCTAAAACAAGTTGTGAGACACACGAGCGACTAGCAGAAAGTGATTAAACAAACACATTTTAGTGATCTTAGTCAATGTCACCAAAAGATAAAAAAATGCAATTATAAACACCTTGTGCGTGATTTTAAAAATCATCCATGCATTAAATACATGTGCAACACGATTGGATCAAGTCATGTAGACATAAAAAGCGTCATGTACGTACCTCTAAATACAAACATCAATGTATAAAACATAGCAATGCTAGTTAATACTATATTTTGACTATATGCGTTAATATGTGGTAGAGTGGCTTCTTATTTGCAAAGGGTCTCACCGTAAATAACTCCTCAAGTATGATTTTCGTGTACTCACTTTTTATCATAATGTTTCCAGAACACTCATATTTCCAAATACGGATATTTCATTAATATCACGCTTCTGATAAAAATGTGAATTTAAAAAAAAAATATCTTAAATTACAAATCAAATTAGAAACTTAGATCAAACCTAAGGTGATAAATCTTTTACATTGTAAATTCATACGTCGAATACGAGACATCAAATAGTTTGATCTATCTCTGACGTGTCAATGCAAATTGAAATCGTAAGAGTGTTGCCTTAACAGAAATGTGAAGTAGCATATCAAACCGATAATTTTCATGGAGGTCATTCTTTTTAGCTAAACATTTTAATCTCTAGTTGCTTCGCAACCTGCTTGCAGAAAAGAGCTTTAAAAGATAAAATAATTCAAAAGGATGATGATTAAATTGGCAAGAAGGCAAGTGAATCGATTGCGTGTTCAAAGCATTAATGCTCTTGAATGATAAACGTGTTGTATATAATAACTCTTGAGCAGGTTGCATGCTAAATTGCACTGAATAAAATGGGTTTCAGATCCAGAGGCAAAAGCATCTTAAAGTCAGAGGAGTCGTTAAAGTTATTCATAATGAAATGCAAATTCACCCATGTCTTTATTAGTATGCAAAATGGTAAACGTTTGTTGCAGATGGGTTTGTTGTGTATCATGGCATCAGCCTGTCATATGTATGCAAGATAATTAACAATGAAATAATGTTGTGATACTTTGTGCTAGATGCAAGTAGGGTGACGTTGTTTGTGTGTGGGGTGACATGTGGTTGCAGGGGTGCGGATGGGTGTGTTCGGATTTGTGATGTGGGTTTTGTTTGTGTCTGGGGAATATGTGTTGGGGTGTGTGGGAGGGTGTGTGTTTTGCTTGCTAAAATTCTTTCGATGCTTATAGTCATATAATTCATCATACTTTGTAGAGATAAGCATTATTATACGATTATAGAGGTTGAAGCGACTTAAGTAAAGTCCAAATGAGAGAAATAGTTGCGTACATGTCTGTTGGTAAAAAAGGAAAACAAAATCATATACAGATTGAATGAAATATTGTAAATCACTGATGAATGTCATTAGGCAAATATTGTGTTTCAACTTAAACCACTGCCTCATGGTTATGAAGTTCTCGTATAATCGGCACACTTGGAAATGTTGATCGTGAGTAGCTTCACCATTTGTAAATTAACCTATTTCTAACTGCACGAAGTCCTCGTTAACTGTCTAGCTTTAGAAGATTAAATGTTAATCATGCATTATGACCAATTCTTTAGCCGCATACGTATACAGTATATTTTTGTAACCTCTACTATTAAATACTTTTATATTTTACTTCTACATTATTCAAGACATATGTGACCCGTCATATCGAAAGGTACCTTAAGGGTCCCAAAATGAAAATTATTTTTTTGGTCTCATCTGAAAGATTATATTTTAAGCTTCAAAAAGACACCTTGCTTTTGGGTATTGGATGTTTGATTGTAAAGTTACATCCAAATTGGTAAAAGGCACCGGGCTGATTCAGAAAACTATAGTTCTGAGAAAATCGAGTTTAAAGTTTATTTTATGAATGGAAAAATGATTTTTATCTCGGTTTTTGAAACAATTGTTTTATGTTTTGGATGTTGGAACCTGATTAATATGATAGAATACACTTCAAAGGTAACCTTTCTGATGAAATTAGAAATTCGACCTTGGACGTGATTTTTGACTATGCTCAGCTTCAATGGCCCGTATCTCGTAATTTGCTATGCCGGTATTAAGGTACCTTTAGATATGACGGGACACATATGTTATTAAAAAAACACTACTTACAAGAGATCTGATGAAAGGATTAAAATTACAAAATTTAAAACATCGAGGCTTCTTTTCTAGTTATCTATTTATCAGATTTACCTGAAGAATTACCTTATCTACAATGTATCAATTGATAACTTGCCTTCCTTGTGTTGCAAAATTTTAAATATGCACTTGTCCCTAGGTGGCAGATGGTCGATAGTGACGAGTATAGTATTTTTTTCATTTGCATTTCAAATACGAAAACTAAGTACACTTCTTCCCAAACTCTGGTTGCTTTTATTGCAAGGCGTAGCGAAAGTATTTTTAGAGATAAAGATAAACTTGTGTAAAATATTTTGTTGCCATGTATTCAAAAACGTCATTAAAAGATTACAGATAGTAGATGCGTTGAGGATCAGTAATGAGAAATTATGACAACCAAAAATAAATATTGAAATTACACCCGAAGAAAATTAAGCAAATACTTATAAAGATTTTGTGTTATGTTTGAGCAAATGTAAAGCCCATTGTAGTGTACTTTGTAATTGCAAATGGAGTACTTTGAACGAAACCTCTTAGCAACAACATTCATGCATTTCACAAGATGCATATTTATAGTGGATCTTTTAAATTGATTTCTAACAGCGATTTACGCACGTACTCTACCTTGTAAATAAGTAATATAAAACCATCCTCCTTGTATTTTGAATGTAGTATTTTGGACAAGTGTAGTTCTAGAACCGGATGTCTAAAAAAACAAAACCAATCTTTGCGTGGAATATCTAAGATTAATGGACAGTCAAAATATATATATAAAGGTTGTTTCAATTGGTATAACAAAAGTTAGGTTACTGTATTTTGTCTGGTCCAATCTAATGATTATAAGCCATAAAGCAGATGTGTTTCTGAATGGATTAAAAATTGGTCTTTTTCGAAAAATGCTTAAATCTGCCTTTTTTTTTCCATCAAATCTTGAAATTGGACCTGAAAATTTTGCATCTAAATAATTGACAAAGCATAACTTGTTTTCTTGCAATATTGATTGAAATGAAGTAAGTTTTATATCTAATATTTAAGTCTGTTTCATTGAGTATAAAATGACACCTTGAAATATTTTAAGACCATCCGAAAAGCCAAGAACTTCACACGCAAAGATTGTAATTTTTCTTGGACACACTGAACTTGAATTTACTTAGGTATGAACATCCACGTATCTGCGCAACGTTACGTATTGATGGTAATTGTTTTAACTCTCCTATTAAATGTACGTGCATTGTATATTTAATTTGACTTGAGCTTTACACATTAGCTGCCTTCGACAACGCCTCATTTTCATAAAAACATTATGTTATCGACAAATGTAACCCGTGTACGTTGTCAGTAGTGTGACATGCTTCGAGTTATTGATGTATGAATCACATGAAACGAATTAAACACCTGCACCGTATCTAAATACGATACAACTATGTATCTATGTATTTCATTCAATCAATACCTGCCATCCATCTATATGTGATGACTCACCCCGAAAAGAAAATAATAAGAATTTCCAACAGATTTTATGTTGTAAAATTTGATTACTTTGATCAATTTCAATAATTAAGGTGTCATTTTAAAGCTTAGAAAATGCTATAACAGATGAAATGATACAATCAAAATTGATTTCATTGGCAAAGTCTCCCCTTTAATAAATAAGTTGCCCGTAAGAACATTGGTACTTCAAGAAATCAGTTGTGTCCTTTTACGAGGGTCATTCAAAAAGTTCTACCTGTTGTATCATATCTTTTGGTGTTTTTAAAGTAGCTATTTGAAAATTGACACAAATATAGCTCATGATGTTGACTACATGTGGTTTAAAATCAATATCGATACCTTTTCTAGATTTTTGCAGGTGATCTGAAAACCACAGTAACATTTGATACACCGGAAACGGTGAAATATCATATGACATTGCACCTGAAATTA
>JXSR01S072591.1:18347-28750 GCA_000969725.1 Ophiothrix spiculata
GATGCAGATTTCCCAGCAGTGAATTGGGTCGTCCAGTTAGACTGTCCTGAAGATGCCAATACCTACATCCACAGAGCCGGAAGAACAGCCCGGTACGAGGAGGGCGGAGAGTCCTTACTTGTCCTGCTTCCATCTGAAGAAGAAGAGATGGTTAAGTTGTTAGAAGAGAAGAAAATCCCCATTGACCAAATAAGGTATGAAGTGATATTGAATATACTAATCCAATTTTCATATTTCCACACCTCAAAGTCTGCTATTTTACCTAATAGGTGCACGGTTTCAAATCAAGTATATGCATTATATCCTGGTTCACTCTTGAGTGGGTCACTTTCAGGAGGGATGGATGACACAGTTGTCCCCTTGGCTATCACCACTGTGATCCACCCTCGTTTCCCTGTCGGACAATGGTTGTATGTTAATTGTTGTTGATCTATACTCGTCCTCACTAGTTTTCTAGAACACTTTCGCTTCAGAAATTAAATCCAATTTTTTTTCATTCGCACCTCAAAATGATTGTATTGTCAAACAGAATTTAGAAAGTATAGCTTCATTTTCATTACTCAACCCATACTCTAGAACGCTAACACATTTTGTTCATTTTGGCCATGTTGAAAAAGTTGTTAAAATGCATGTCACACTGTTGGAATGTTTACCACCTCTATATCATGATTGTCATGCATGAAGCAATCATGGTGAGTGAAGAATGCATATGCACAGGATAATTTGCAAATTAAATCGGGACATATTTTGCAGACCACTTATTTTTATAGATTATGTTAAGCTCCAAACACACTTATAATCTACCTAATTCATACAACATAATTTCACTCATGATTTGAATTTCTTTTATTTTCTCTTCAGAGTCAACCCAAATAAGAAAATGACAATTCAGAGGAAACTGGAGTCCTTTTGTGCAGAGAATCTGGAGTTTAAGCAAGCAGCCCAGAGATGCTTTATTGCCTACATTAAATCGGTCTACCTCATGAAAAACAAGAAAGTCTTTGATGTACATAAGATGCAGCTGGATGCGTTTGCACTGTAAGTGTAGCTATTGTTGTTTCAAATTAATTTCGGACATGAATATTCAGAGGTTTGCTAACAGAATTGTGTGCGCAATTTATGCAAGTACACAACGTCTTCCGTAACTGTGCGAGGTCGCAGTACTTTGGACTACTGATTGGAAACGATGTTGTGTAATTTCTGATGTAGTGTGCTTGTTAAAATTTGTGGATACATGGTGGCTGTGTTCATATTGTCAGTTTGCGACCGAAATTTATTTGAAACAATAATAGAATGTTGGCGATATACTTTAAGCAAAATATCATAAGGAAATTTAGGTGATAATGAACCAAATATATAAAGGAGTTTTCTTGAAATGGCGGAAGAGTTTTTAATATGAGGGATTTTCGATCAGTTTGAGTTCTGAAGTAGGAGATACTATGAAGACTATGCAGTTTTTAGTGATATTATATGCAGTTCCATTTGATTGGTGAATATAGAGAGGAGCGGACATCCAGGCATTTTGTTTACATCTGGGACGTTTATCCAAATAGAGCAGTGAAAACAATTACCGATTTCCCATTCAACTCAATGGAGAAAATGCTGGCTCGCAGAAACTTTGATTGATTTTAGCAAATTTTCAAAATATTTCGATTCCAAAATCATATGAGATGTGTGGTATTCAAACAAAAAAAAAATTACAAACAGCTCATCATTTCACAGATTTCCTTCTCGCTAAAAAAGAAAGAAAATGAAGGGATGCCTGGCTGAAGTATTGATTGCTTTCACCGCGCACGAAAACTCATGAAATCCAACTCAAGTTATTTTTAGATCATTTTGCTGCGTAGGGCGTAGGTCCGCTCTGCCCTATAGGGCTATTAAGAGGAAGTTCACTCCTTTAAAAGATACATGTTATTGAAATATAATTTTCTTCAATGTGTTAAGACAAACAATAATATTTGGATGATTCAGGGGTGCTATTCATATTATGGAGCATCTCATAGGTTCAGATTAGATATTGACCACCTAACTCGTTGAAAAAGGACTACAAAATGTATTGATTATTTTCACTACCCATAGGATAAGTTCGCCATGTCTCCACTAGCCAGGCATAATTGCATGTGGGTAAATTCCCTGTTGTGTCAGGAATGTTTGTATATTGACACATGTTACTATAAGTTTATTTCATTGTCCATGTTGATGTACAGAAGAGTCATACCTGTACATGTAATCGCAGTCAGTTTCGTAAGAGTAGGGTATTGTACCCTTGACTGTTCCCAACCCCGTTTCGGTCAAACAATTCTGGACTTCAAAATCCGCAGTGCGTTTATCTTCAATATCATGAAGGCTGCACTATATAGGGAGAAAGAGAAAGAAAGAAAGATGATAGCAATCTTACCCACCATCAGCTGTGCCTGCTCTCATTGTTCATCAGTGTATGCGAAATTCAATGTTGAAATGTATTCGTGAATTTCAGAATTCCAACAGAGTGAAGTTACCCGACGTAGCGAAAATAACTGAAATTGACCCTATGGGAAGTTTCAAACAAATGTTGTCCCCTGTTTTTAATTACAGAAAATTGAAACTTTGCTCTCAGATGTTTCAAAATTCAGAATTAAGCATTGCAAATAAACAAAATTAACCATTATGAGGTCAGGGGCACCCATATCACCAGAAATTCAAACAGGCATGATTTAAACCCTGGTCTATTTTTGAAACATAATCGTAATCGTATATGATTTATTATCTCTATACTTATTTATTTTTCAGATCGTTAGGTTTAGCTGTGCCTCCAAGGGTCAGATTTCTTCAAAGAGAAGAGAAGAGAAAACAGTTACAACAGCAACAGAAACAACAAAAAGAACAACAAAAATATAGCTCTAAAAGTAGTCCAGTCAGTACGGATGATCTAAGCAAAAAATTAAAAACTGGTGCTGCAACTTCAGAAGGAATTTCAAACAAATCTCCTCAGCAAGAGACATTTGAGGAGGAGGGTGTGGAGAATGAATCTGAAGATGCTAGTGATTCGGAAGATGATGTCGCTGGATTCAAACAAAGTTTATTGAATGCGTTAGGAGACGGAGTGGGACAATCTTCCAATAAATCCAGCCCAAGAACTAGCAATAGCAAGGACGATAAAAAGAATGTATTAGAAAATAGAACTAGTCTGAAGAAAAAACCTCAATCCGATTCTGATTCTGATTCTGGTCAGTCATCTGCTGGCAGTGGCTCAGAGGAAGGAGAGTTTGATGATGAGGATGAGAATGTGGGTGAAAAAGCAGGCAAAATGACTGGTTTCCATGGTAATAGTGATGGTGAAGATGATGATGATGGCGATTTATTTACTGTCAAGACTGATGTATTTGGTTTGAAGGATAAATCCAAGGTGAGTCTATGATTTTTTTAAAAATGAGCAGAAAGAAAAGTGACCATGATAAATATTGCCATATCTCTGAAGTTAGATGTTAAAAGATGAAATACAGTAAGCATACGATGCAAAAAGGGGGAATTAACCTTCGAAATTTGCTCCGTTTTTTAAAACCCACTTTTAACATGAAAGCAATGTTCATGTAAAGTATGTCATGTCAGGTTGTAGTGGTTTGGTGATCATTTGAACTAGATACATTTACATGTGCTACATTGGACTTAGTCATGTTCTACTAAATACTTCTGTGTGTGGTATTTTGTGAGATTTATAAAGGTATGGTTCCAGCTAGGCAAATGTTAGTGCCGGTTGCAATTAAATGAAATATTAAGGAAATTAAAAATTTATGAAAACTACACTGAGTGCCGGGTAGAGGTTGGGCCAGCTTTCCACTGCCCGGCGTAGCATGGACCCTGTAAAGAGGGATAAGATTGTTATGATGTTTTATCAAAATATTTGCCTACCTTGTGCTAATATATCTCTTTTTTGTAACCCCTTCTACTAGAATGGTATTACACCCAAAATGTTTCAGAATGGACATAATGGAACAAAAGGACATTGTGCATACAAATGTATGGAATTAATCATTATGACAGAAAACAAAATGGGCACAGCATTAAAAAGATTTCTTGTCTTTAATTATCTAATTCCCGTATTTTTCCACCAGGCTATTATTGATTCTGATGAGGAATTCCTTCAAGTAGACCGACAGATTCGTCAGAAGAAGGAAGCAAAAGAAGAAAGCAGGAAACCAGCCAATAAAATCAAACATGCTAAGACACTGCAGAAAAAGAAACTGGCTGTGAACACAAAGATGGTGTTTGGGGATGAGGGAGAGGTAAGGATAATCTGGATGGGCAGAGTTGGTGTCAAACTTTTTATTTTGGTATAGGTGTGCTACAGCTTGAAGGATTAAAATTAGACACTTGAGAATGAGCAGCCACAAAATGTGAAAACATGTCAGATCAATGCAAGAGTGTCATAAGAAACATTTTGAGCAAAATTGAGTTTTCTGTATATGTCAAAAATACATACAAAAACACACAATTGGAGTATCAACTCAAAATAAAACTATTTTTGGAGCAAACACTAGATATCAGAAAACAGAAATACAAAGGAAATTTAAATATGAAATGACTTCTCATGCAAAATGACAAAAATGAACTTACGACACCTTTGCACCTACCTGAAGGAATTTTTACCATATTCCGGCATGAGGATCAATGAGGTATTCAGATGTTTGCCCATGTACGTTGCATTGCCGCTTGTTGTGATTCCTGAATATTGCAAACACACGTTTGTCTCTGTGATCTTTAGTTTGGTGTACTGTTCGTGTAAAGGAAAATATGTGCGGTTTTCCACTACACGTAACCGAATCTCTGCACTTGATGCTGGACTCGGATGGGTTTGATTTTCCCCAATTTTAGCGATATAGGCAGTCTGGTATCACCCTCTATATCTATGGTTTTCACTCTAAACTTACCTTTTAGAACTTGATTTAGGGTGTACTTTGGACTTCAGATTTGTATTTTTACTAAATTTGGGATTCTGGAGAGTAACTGAGGTTAATTAAGCTTTGGAATGAAAATTGTTCTAGAAAAAAAAAGTCCCAAGATTACTGAAATATGTTGTAATGGAACCCTAGGGAAGGTTAAAAAGAGCATGAAATGTTGGTTATAAAGGGCTGCGCATCCCCTGTGCATTTGTGATTACCAAATATTGTTTGTTGCACTAATTCGTGAATGTGTACACAAAATCATGAGCGTTGACACGGATCATTTCCACCTTGAAAATGTATGCTTGTGTCGAAGACGACTGCGTGATTGCTATATTGAACGCGTTCACAAATTATATCCACAAACAATAATAGCCACTTGCAAATGTGTTTTAAAATAGTTTACGGATGATAAATGAAACTTAATCTGACATAGTAATTATATGTTGATAATTTTACACAGGCTGTACAACAGTGGCCACCCCGCCAGAAAACAGTAACCAAAACAGACGAAGATGAGGAGGATGAATATGAAGGTGGGATCAATATTGACAAAGCTAGGGAGTTTATGAGTGAAGAAGATAAGCATGACAAAGATGCATTTAGGCAGAGGGTCAAGGAGAAACATAAGGTAAGTAATCATGCTTTGTAAAAAAAGGCCTACAAATTGACTAGCATAAGGCCCCCCAAAATAAATTGTTTGGTTGTCTGTCCTCCACAACTTTTTTTGAGCAAGTGTGTACGGGCGGGCAGATTTTTTATTCAAATGTAAGTCAAAGCTACACCAAATTATGGCCTGTATAACGATGCAAATAAGTCTACTGTACCAAAAATATTTTTATACAAGTTTAAAAACAGTATTAAAATGCAAACAAAATGAAAAACAACAACTTAAAAGTTTTTTTTTTTCAAAAAATCAAAATTCTCAAAGAAAAAAAAAAACTTTTTGGAAATCTGAAAATTAGGCGCGGTATACTTTTGTACAGTAAAAACTTTTTTTTCCAGTTTCGAAAAATAGAGGAGCGGGCGGTGGAGGACAACCAAACAACTTTTTTTTTAGGCCTAACCTGGCCAACCCTAGAAAAATGCCCTGACTAATTTTTTTTTTACTTTTCAGAAAAAAAGGTCCAAATACATTACAATTCAATCAAAACATAACAGTCATGCCTTTCCTTAGTATTCAATTTATCCTGCACCACGGAAAATATAATAATGATATATAAATGTCCCACTGTTAATTATATTGTGTGTTTTTGTTGCATTTTACAGGCAAAACGCTTGAAGGAGAAGGAGAAAAGGCAAAGAAACAGGAGAGAGGAGGTACGTTATAGGCATTAATTCAAGATGTCAAATCCAATTCTTAGTCACTGAGTGTGATTTTACTTCCTAATAAGGAATTTTTGCTATCCATTATGAGACGATAGATGACAGTGCGTTCAGCGTGAAACGCAGCAGAGCCGCACGTTCAAAATCACGGCACGATGCAGGTATACGCACACATCCGGCATGAACAGCTTTACTTGGTTTGAAATATTTCATGTTTGAATATGGTGGTAGCTTTTTCTGATGATAATGTTTATAGTTTTTGGCAATAATTTACATTGTTTTTGGTTTATAAATGACTAAAATTTGTGACTAAGAATGAGAATAAAGGATCACAATTTATTGTTTTGCCTGTCATCTATCGTCTGATAATGGATGGGCGTACATAATTTTTGAGTACATATTTTTATGTTACCGCATGTTTATGACACTGTGCTCTGTTACCCATTTTGTACGAAGTACCCCTCCCCGGCTCTAATCCCAGTCTTTTTTCAATTGTTCAGAGTGCTTTTGAATAGGAACTGACCTGAATGTTGGCAATTTTCTCAAAGTATTATAAATTTCAGGAATAATTTTTCAAGTGTCCAAAGAGAGGAAATGTTATTCAACCAGTATTAAAGGAGCATGGTCTGATTGCTTTAACATTTTTCAAAGACTTTGTTACCAAAATATGGCTCATATTTTTCTTATAACCCATGTGAATTTTTACAGCTGAGTTATGTTCTGTTATAGATATATATTTATATATGTGACAATTATGGTAACCATAAATAATTTTACACCGTAATATATAGGCAGCTCTGAAATACAAAATTCCCTGCAAAATCAAAACTGTTTGACTGATTCGGCTGAAATTTGACATTTAAACATGGTCATCTTTCATCCCATCTTTCATATGACACTAAAACTTGACAAATTTAGACAAATCGCACTATACACCTTTAAATTTTAAGTGTTTGAAAGTTTTGATCTATTCCTATGACATCTCTTTGTTGTATTGGAGCTAATGCAACTGAATATCAGATTGTTCTATTTTTATTTCTAAAAATATGTGTCATTATATTTCAATTATGAAATTTTTCCTACAGAGTGACCCCGGCGCGACCCTTGACTTCCAAGACGATGATACCTTTGACCCTGATACCTTACCAGACCCATCCAGTTGGAGTGATGATGAGGAGGAGGATGCAAATAGTAGTCATGGTGATGAGAAACCTGATGATAAAACCCAGTCAGGAATTGGGGTCACGGAGGAAAGGGATGATGAGGAGGTGGAGGAGGAGGAGGATCGTCAACTATCAAGGTATTATAAAATTTGGTCAATTTATAGTACAATTGTTATGTAAGTAATATTGATGCCCAAACAAGATTCATTGGTGTCTTTGTAATATACGTATCATTTTGTGTATGTACCGGGTCAGCCATTGTAAGCTGTAAGGATCGAGCAGTGTTACTACGTTATTCAAATGTTTCTATTTTGATACTAAGACTTTGTCTTTGGCTGTGTCACCTAAGCCCCTCCCCCCCCCCCTCCCCAGAAAAAAAAAAAAATATATATATATTTTGATTGACTTGACCAACAAATCAACCTATTTTTTTGAAACTGACCCACAGATTTTTGTTAAATCATGAAATTAAAAAAGAAATAATGTTTTAGTTGTAAATGGCAGATCTATACTCACATTCTTGTAGAAGAAAAATGCCAGTATTTATATTTTTGAATGGTCTCTCAATACATATTAAAAGGTATTTGTTTGAACTAACCCTAACTTCAATTTGTTCTAAACCAATCTACTTGAAAATATTTGTGTCAACAAATTGTGGTTTCCACAAGATTCAGAGCTGGTCCGCTGCCTGGGACCTGACGCATGTCCAACTATGCCAAGCTATTTGGCTGCCGTCGCCTAGACAGCGATTTGGTGCTCATATACACGACACATTTAGACTTTTTAAAGCAATTTTACAGATTTTCTCTTCCAACCTTTTGCAGCTTTTTGGGATTGTTAGGGTTTGTACTAGATACTTCATTTACCAATTACTTGGCAGTAGAACGTTGATTTTTCACACCGCTGACCTACAGACACGTTGACGCATAGCTCATTTTCAAGCAGGCATGACTTTAAGTGGGCTTGATAGTTTTGTTTTGATACTGAAATAAAGTGTTTCTAGATACGTTTTCAGATGTTTTTCTGAGTTCCGCGCAATATGATAGACCATTTTTATTCAAGAATATGTTATCAGGAAGATGATTTTGTCCATGCACAGCCACCTATTTGTAGACAAAAATTCTGATTTGTGGTTGCAGAGTTATTGATTTTTCAAAAGTTTGCCAATTTTTTTGGAAGTGAAGAAAAGAGAATTTCAGATGTCTACAAGTTATGTGGACATCCATGCACACTCAAGAATTTTTTTAATATATGGTCGCATTTTTTAAGTTGGGACCCAATCGCGTTACATGTGTGTTTTAGTGAAATATAGCCTCTTCTATACAAAACCCTTTGGATTTCAAAAATATGCATCTTAAGTGCATAAAAGTATATATATCCTGAAAGCTTATTGTGTCAGCAATTTCAAAATGTTTACAGGGTGGCTAAGTGTTATACAGGGTGGGACAAACAAAAATATCATTAAAATGATTGTCAATTATTTGAAAAATAAGACTTGTATATAAAAAGTCAATGCGTTGAACATAGAGTTTAGCCTATTGACCATCCATACATACCAATAAAAAAGTTTATCATCAACATTGCATACATTATACAGGATGTTAAAAATTTCCCAGATTGTAATGTTTATATTTAGTAAAGTGTATCATGTACATAAAATTTAACAAATAAGCACTATATTTAACATTGGTTAACCTGATGAAACAAAAATAGATCTCATCTTTGTTATTTGAGTAATTTTATAATTGAGTAAAGCGATTACATACAGGGTGTCAAAATTTTTTTTAAAAATTGGTCTTGCGTGAACATAGTTACAGTCCTTTTGACGCTTAACATGCTTATGATCTCCAACCTTGCGAATTGCTCTCCGCACGTGCACCCTAACACAGGCATGCCCTAACACAGTGTTCCAGTGTCAGAGAAAACTTCAGTTGGAAGGATTTCACACAATCGTTGCATTTGTGAGATTGATCATGATGTTGGCTGTTAATATGCCTTGTAAGAGTACATTTCTGTGCTCCAAAAATTTAGGATTTGTCTTGTGTACTATGAAACTCTTTTCCACAGACAGAGCACTTAAATGAACAGCGGTCTTGTGAATGGACTTTCAAATGTCTCTTTAGATTGTCAGTCCTTAAAAATGACTTGCCACAAATACAACAAATTACAGCTATTTTGATAAATGCTTGCACCTGTATACAGGTTTGAAAATCAGAGGCCTACTATATAAATCTCAAGACTATATTATTGCGTGACCAAAATATGCAACTTTTTCTAAATGGCACACCCATGGCTAATCATTAAAATTGATTGGTACAAAAAAATAAAAACAGTAATACAGTCCATGTTTCACTCCCAGAGTCAAAGGAAGTATAATTTCCCTACAACAATAAAGTTGCCATCAAAACAATCAATATACTGGGCACAATTTCCTTTTGCCTTGATGAGGCAGTATAATTTGTTTTGATGTATCATCAATTTCACACTCGACTGAACATAATTTCCCGGCTTTTACAAAAACTGAAACGATCCTTCTCTTATATTCAATCCTCTGTTAGACAAAATTGAATTTTGTAACACATTAATCCTTCTCTACCACCTCCTCGTTTTCAAATCCTCCTCTTGTCAACAATTGATATAATTAATTTCTACTTTCCCGATGTCCGACGACCTTGTTACCATTTCCTCTATCACCTTCTTGAACTAAAACATCCTCTTGTATCACTTCTTTGCCCTCAAATCCTCCTCTACCTCCTCTCTGATACCAATTCCTCCTCTACCTCCTTCCCCCTACCTCCGCCACCACCCCTGGCTAATTATGTTTATCAAACCGTAGCTATTACTGATGAAATTATTTATTTTGTTATTCTTTTGGAAATGAAAGACCATTAATCAAGCTTTCAATTGAGCCCCAAATCAAGCTCATTTTGGTTCCCATAGTGAAAATATACTAAAAAGATTATATATTTTTGATAGAAATGTAACAAAACCACCT
>JXSR01S072591.1:29796-42901 GCA_000969725.1 Ophiothrix spiculata
GAACATGGGTTTTTTGGACCTTGGTCCAAAATCATACATTTTGGTCCAAAATTGACCTAACCATCATCTTCTACATCAAAATCCACATCTAGAAATGTATACTTTTATATGGATTTACTAATCGGTTGCTGAGTTACAAGGCATACAATATTTCAGAAAATGAGGGGTTAACTGTGCCCTTAAGTGTGTAATAAATAAATGGACAATTCATGATCCACTTTTCATCTTCAAGGTCACCTCACTCAAAATAGAGTTATTTAGCTGATAAGAATCCTTGACTGGTATATTATTACAATGCCCAAACCATTCTTGCAAATATGCTTGCATTTTTGAGAAAAGAGAGAAAATGTGTCATTTTTTAATTACTGTCTGGCCCCCCGAACACAGTTGTCTATGGGGATATTTGAAATGCTTAAAAGCTTGTAATTTGAAAATGAATGGTCCGAATCAGAATTTTCAGTATACATTTATGTTGTACTCTTCCTTTTATTTAGCTAGAAAGAGGTGAGGTGCTCATTACATCAGAATCATGACTTGCACCTTTAATCATATGTCTAATTTGCTTTTCTTTTGCTTTCAAATGACCAACTGCCCGGCCCTATCCTTTTCAGTGCTTTTGGATCAACTGGAGTGCAACTAAACAATTTTATTGTTTTGACTTGTCACCTATCTTGTCACAGATAGTTGTGCAGTACATTCCATAAAGAATACAGTTACACCCACTACCAATAACAATGTTCTCCCATTCATTATGACATAGTGGACAATACAAGCTAAACAATGAGACTTGGATGCTCTGATTAGTACACCACCCACTATTCAAGTGAATTGATAAATGAGAGTATTGAACAATTCGAGATGTCATTATGTAGAGCTCCTAATTTAATGTAAAGATCAAGTTTGTAAGAAAACTAATTTTCTCAATAATGAATATTAAAAAAAAGATTCAAACAGATACGAAATTTAGGAATAGGGAATACAATGGTTAAAAAATCAAGTATTTTCAAAACATCTCCCATGCACTTTTTCTCCTTCAGAAACCATAAGAGTTTATGATTTTGTATGTTTTTCATGAGTTATTAGTAGTCGAAATTTCAACATTTCTCTATATACTCTATAAACCTTGAAGTTTGCAACAATCAATCAGACTCTGTTACAAGATCCATAGCATATCCCTTGTATTCTTAAACATTGTGAACTGGTGGTTTTGTATTGTGTAAGAGACTGATAATGATTAGGATTGATTAAGACCAAATCACTGCGTATTTATATATTTTTACATGAATTCTTCATGATTATGGTATTATTTTTGGCAAATTTTGTTGCTTACACATGGATAGACATTGAAAATCAGTTCATTTAAATATTCAGCAAGATTTGGTATGTTGTTATGATTCAAGAAATACGGATTAATTTACTTCCCCGTATGGTCATATTGGTTTATAAGCATTAATCGGCTGCTTGTTGCATACTTCAAGATTTACAGAGTATAACCAAAGTTGCACGGTTTATCGGAGAATGAGCCTTCTACAAGTAAATCCACATCTAGTAGGCCTAATATTTCTTTTATGTGGATTTAATTATCAGTTGCAGAAATAGAAAATCTTAAAATATTTCTGAAAATGAGGGGTTAATTATACCCCTGAGGTAATTTCAATCAAATCTTTATTATTAAGCAATATCTTGTCATGAAAATGCAAAAAAAATCATATCTGCAATAGCAGCCATTTTTCATAAATTTGGTTTGCACATTGTGTCACTTGCAGAACCATTTCAAGAGTCGCTGACATATGAAAGAGATGTTGTGAGGGGTTTTACACATTCTAGTGAGTGTTAAATAAAAAATAACTTATAGCAGCCATTGCAGATATGACTTAGTTGCACTCATATGATGATCTGGTCCCATTCAAGACCTTTTGCACTGTCCTGGGGGAGTATTCAAGCACCCCTGGGCAATCCATCCCTGTCTTAATGGGATTATCCCTTTTGTAACAATACCAAAAGAAAAATGAAGAGTGCTCTCACCATGTGACCCTATTGCTTGCAAAAACCTGTTGGATTTGTCTCAGGTAACCCTCTAACCCTCTTTCTGATGTGGTAGGGTTAACAACTATTTAGCAAATGAACATCTTCACTGTAGAGCTAACATGTACATTCACAAAGTACCACCTTGAGGTTAATTTTTGATGTTTCCTATTTTCCAGATCGGGGAAGAAATTAAAAAGAAGGCACATTGACAGTAATAAGACACATGAGAACGAAAAATCAATGAAGAAGAAAAAGAAGACAAAGGAAAAGAAAGATGAGCAATTAGGCATTGAAATGACCCTGGCAGAGCAGGAGGAATTAGCATTGCATATCTTGGGAAACAGATGAAGAAATGGTGAAGAAGGGTTGGTACAACAAGGAGCGCTCTCGTTTATTTTTGAGAGTGGTGCCGTTTTTGAGGGGGCGCTGGGCACAATCACATGGTAAACGCTTGTTCAAAAATGGCTGCAAACCAGTGACTTTTAGGTATAAATATTAAAAAAAATATTTGAAAGAGCAACATTAACCTACACAAAAGGTGCCCTCCTATTGAAAATTCTTTGATCTGCCCTGTAAATTCATGAAGCACTTGCTCCTTGCATCTGCAGCCTGGGTTCAGTTCCTTAGCTTGGTTTGCTATAATCAGGGGCGTCGGAAGAAAAATAAGAGTGGTACGGCCTCTGGTTCCTTGGTTAACATTCTTAGTCACTGAGTGCGATTTTACTTCCTAATAAGTAATTTTGGCCATCCATTATGAGACGATAGATGACAGTGCGTTCAGCGTGAAACGCAGTGGAGCCGCGCGTTCAAAATCACGGCGCGATGCAGGTATATGCACACATCTGGCGCGAACAGCTCTACTGGGTTTGGAATATTTCATGTTTGAATAGGGATGTACGTTTTTCCAATGATAGTGTTTATAGTTTTTGGCAATAATTTACATCGTTTTAGTTGATAAATAACTCAAATTTGTGACTAAGAATGAGAATAAAAGATGGCGATTTATCGTTTTGCCTGTCATCTATCATCTCATAATGGATGGGCATACATTATTTTTTAGTAATTGCGGGGGCACCCATTACTCAAAATAATATATGCCCATCCAATATGAGACGATAGATGACAGGCAAAACAATAAATCGCCATCTTCTATTCTCTAAATAAAATAGGGAACCAACTAACGGTGATTACTAAAAACAAGTTTGTACTGTTCTCTGGTATGAATTTTAACGCTAGAGCTATTATAATTCATTTTTTTCTCTTTTCTGGATGAAAAAGTGGTGCGGCCAAAGCTGTACCTATATAGTTCTGATGATATTTTCATTTTAAAGGGCAAGCAGGGGCAAAGCAATTTTGCGGTAGGGGTGAAAGAGATTTTGCTCAGACGCAAAATGTACACCCACATTTTTTCCATGTAGCAAGTCACCCAAATTTTTAAAAATTCATAAGAAATAAATTATTTTTGAAAATATACGCTACTTTGGCAAAAGTGTTCACATTTGGGCACTGGTATTTCAAGTTTTTCTTAAATATTGTGCCAAAAAATGGAGCAAATTTTGTAAAACTTTGAAAAATAAACCCATGAAAGGGTTAAATTTTGCTGTTACATCAACAGTGAACTATATATTGAAACATTTGATTTCTCTTGAAAAAGATTCATCAGGATTGTTCATAGTTCAAATTATTGAAATAGTTCTCAAATACAAATCCAAATTTTGGTACTCACGGAAATATTTCAACGTCCTATCAGGAGTCTTGGTCACTCCACACTGATGTTGTTGTGAGGTGTTTCTAGATCCTAGTATCCTTAGTCCGGCTAGATGACGTCATAGCCGAACGTAAAGGATGCTGCTTGATGATCTGCTTGACAACCACGTAATCGGGTGGGATGAGGCAAAAGTAATAAACTGTGAATCCGATAGAACTACTCGTTGGTTGAAAGAAGCCATATGGATAAGGAGTAGAGGCAAAAGAACTATGAACAAAGACGAGGGGGCATACAAACTTGATCCAGTCTACGACCAGATCATCAAGCAGCATCCTTTACGTTCGGCTATGACGTCATCTAGCCGGACTAAGGATACTAGGATCTAGAAACACCTCACAACAACATCAGTGTGGAGTGACCAAGACTCCTGATAGGAAGTTGAAATATTTCCGTGTGTACCAAAATTTGGATTTGTATTTGAGATCAATAATTTGACATTTGATTTCATATGGGGAGGTGAGCAGGGGGAGATATATATATATTTTTTTTGGGGGGGCACTCATTTTGGGTGTAAGGGGAGGTTGGTGAAACCCATGAAATTTCAAGTCGCCATTTTGAAAAATATTTGCGATTATGAAGGTTAAATGTTAGAATTGTCATACCTTTAATTATTATCACAAAACTTAACGAAAATCAAATATTTAGAATCTTTAAAGCATTTTTACCCCAAATTGTTATTTTCCGATCTGGAAGTACTTAATGACGTATAATCACATGACGTCTTAGTCGATTTTAGTGATCATTGCATTGTCAGATAGGGGTGGATGATACTATCCATTAGTAGCAAAACCAAGTTCATACGAGGGTTCAGCTCAAAAAATTGAGGGAGGGTTGTAACCCCCTTAGGTAGAAGTGTTACAAAAAATCATTTGAGCTTAAAAGTTATCAAAATGAAGCTAGATTGTAATAAATTTGGAGAAAATCAAGGAGCTTGTTTTGTGACTGTTGTTGTAATATACATATAACCTTTGCTATTTATTTTCCTTTCTTCTCTAAACTATAGAGGTCAGAAGAGACTTCACAAATTACTCTATCTATCCATAGTGTGGATAAATTTGGGTTAACCCTAGTTCTCTACTCCTTGCGTGCAGCACTAAACGACTTATCATACCTTTAAGTTCATTCTTTACACTAATTTTAGCGAAATTTTTTTGACCCTACCACCTTCAGGGGGTAGAGTATCAGTTTGGAGGTCGGTTGTAACTCCAGAATTTTAAAATTGTACTTCTTAGTCATTTATATAGCAGGTATTCATTTCAAAGTTGGTTTTTACATGTAGGTAAATCTAGTAATGTTCTACAATATTTAGCAAAAAAAAAAAAAACCCTGCATGAAAATCATATATTCCTACGATTTTTTCAAAATTTTGATTTTTGCCAATATTTTCTGTACAAATGCAGATTTTTCACATTTTGGTAATTATGACGTCATAGTTACATCATACATTAACCGATGACCTTGAATTTGGTATCAATGGAAAGAAGGGGCTATCCATTGGTACCTCATAGGGGGTCTTTGGGACTTTCCACACGATCGACCATATATTACGTTGTGCTCATAACGTCGTACTGCACATTGTAATGATTTAATCGGTTGGGCAAAAGAACCTGGATTCATGGTACTTGGCAAAGTAGTGAATTGTAAGGAGTGTCAAACCAAGGTCATCCAAAGTTAAGAGAGGAGCGTGGCCAAGCGGTTAGAGCACGGGTCTCGTAATACAGAGGTTGTGAGCCCTGGGCCAGGCGGTTTACATCTCCTTGTTTCCTTGGGCAAGAAATTTTACTCTAATTGCTCCGTGGTTCGGACAGTCACATTAAACCGTGGGTCCCCTGTGCGAACGCTCCTTCATGGGGCGCTGCATACAGTGTATACCTGGTGAGTCATTTTTTGAGATCAGAGATGCCTTGATGCTTCCCAAACAACTATCAGGTGAGATGCTTGGTTCGTAAAGCGCCTTGTCTCATGATGCTCTCAGATGTTGTGATGCCCACAGATATGATGTTTCAAACTCGTGGCTTTCAAATGATCTCAAATAGTCTCAAAATGATGAACTAACTAACATCTCTCAAAATAGACCATTTTGAGCTCAAATGTGTAAATGTGAGTTATGAAATCTTGTTATTAAATTTAACTAGAAATTTGGTACTTCATGTGAAAATGGTGGCTTTTAAACTGTTTATTGTGAGTGGCCTTTGTAGGTTTTGAGAGCCACTTCTTCATAGGTCTGTTATATCCACCAAGCAAACTTATAGGCTTTTTAAAGGGGCATTGGACATAATTTTTGAGTTATATCTGAGTATGATTTACACTTCATATGTTAGAAAATAACATTCAATTGCCAGATTTGGGAATATTTGGATCAAAACCTTCAGAAAAGTGTACAATTTGAATTTTATTTTGTTTGTCGATCTTGGGTATGAGGCTATTCTGTAAATGTATTTATTGATGCTATAAATCAAGAAAGACACCAAAAGTTGTTTGTAAAACTTTCCTTTCACATCATAGATTGCAGATAAATCAAAATAAGTTTGGATTTTGCATTAGATCTCCTGAAAAGACCAATTTTAAAAAATGACTATAGAGGGCAGTATTTATTGTTGTCGACAACGATAATTAAAAATAAAAGAATATCTAAATATTTTGGTTTATAGGGTATGAATTTGACAATGAAACTTCGAATGCTGTCATTATTACCGCTAATACTTCAAATGATGCAAAAATTTCAAAATGTTTGGGGTAAAATTTGGGGATGATGCTGAACTTGTCCAATGCCCCTTTAAGGAACCCATCAAATTTGTTGAAATCTTGCAAACATTTTATTTAACATTTTTATTATTTCAGTAAATGTTAACTCCATAGAATATATCTTAGAGAACTTTAAATTGTTTTTTTCTAAATTGATTGTAGACATCAAGTATTATAATAATAATCCATTTAAAAGTGTTTTCTTACATGCTTTAATGAAATAATGTACTTTTACATTTTTTGCTTATTTGTGTTTAATATTTTAAAGATCACAACAAATAAAATTTAAACAAAAATATGATAATAACAAAATATGTATCGACTGAAATAATTATTTTTCTATGAATGAAAATAAAATGTAATTAAATCCCATTCCATTGTTACCCATAGTCGCAAATCAATTGAATTAAAGGGCTAGTGGCAATTACTGACTTTTGAAGTACAAAAGTCAGCTGTTTTACCTTAATTCACTCAGAAGTCAGGGTCAAAGACACCAAACCAGGGTGTTAATTTCTTGATATTAATCAGAAAAATAATGGTCTTTTATGCAGTAACAAGCGTGATTAATTCAAGTATTTTACCTGACTGACTGTGATACATTTGGCTTTGTGGGTTAACAGAATCATTTATAAATGCCCATTCATACTGTTTGTGAATTATATATTACAGCGTATAAGAAATTAGACTATTATTAAAATTCCAAGGAACTTTCAGCATTTTTTTCATTCTTTCAAGATGCCATTGAAGTACAATCGGAATGAGCCATATTTTGTTTAAACAAAATGCTCCAATATGGAATGAAATTTAATGAAGGCACATTCATTTTGAGGTTATGCTCTCTAAATATAAACTTTTGTGGAGTGGATGTGGGACAACATGCTTTTAAAGTGGTAAAATTTTTATGAAAAAGAGCTTGTTCAATGTATTTTTCAATATGAATTTTGAGTCCATATCTGACCATTAAAAATCACTTGCTTTGGAGTGGTTTTTAAATCTTTCTACTCATTAGACATAAAGTCATAATTTATTTCTTCCACAAAGGCTAAGTTAAAGAATAGACACATAGATATTATAGATTAAACTGTAAATAAAACTTTGGAGGAGGACTGAGAAGTAAGCATAAAAGCTTGTTAAGTCCCCAGACTCCAAATATCTTAATAAATAAAACTTAGTGAGTGCATTATGTCATCTATGATCCACAATGTGATGGCCACAGAGATGAAGGAGAGGACAGGTTTCATTTTGATGTTAAAATGTTTCATTTGAATTTCTCAGAATAATTAAAGAATATTATGTCAAATTATTCATGACACATTATGAATGCAACCATCCTTTAATCCACAATGCAATGGCCAGGGAGTAGAGGGGAAGTACAGAATATTTGTTATCGCACATTCTACTCCTTGAAAAAGTGGGAATTCACTCTTATATTTTGAGAGTAAGAAATCTTGATTTGGAACTTTAAAAAATCAACAATTTGAATTTGGGTTAAAACCTTATTCAAGTTGTAGATTTCTCCATTAGACAATCTACACAAAGTGCAGATCCCAATGCATGTGCATCTCCGTGATCCAGGCTGATATCAGCATTCTCTGTAGACTGCTTATACATTTACGCAGAGTGCTGTACAGCAGATCCAGGTCTGACTCCCATGTAGCCACAATCTACTGCAAAGGGATTTACGGAGATTGGCATTATCTGGATTTGCACTCCCTTGTAGATTGCCCCTATGACACCCAATAGTGAGTCTTCCCACCCCAGGTTACTTCACTGCCTGAGCCATTGCATTTGGCTGTCATCCATCCTGTGCACACACACATGATCAGGATGATCACCACCGTTGAAACCTTCACCTACATATTGCAATCCAAAAAAAGAACTTTGCAAGTTAGTCATTTAAGCCCCAATCAAAATATTTTGGTTCGTAATTCAAACTATGACTTCCTGGATTTGTAAGTGAAAGGTTGGATCAGAATTGCATACTTTCTAACAATTTGCCATTTGATTCAGTTAAATTGACTTGAGACAATGGCTACAGGTCTTCTCTCACGGTGACAGCTATTCAGTTAACAATGAACTTGAATGCAAGACAAACATTTAGCTTCATGGTTGTTATTCTAATTAATATGTTGATTTTTCACCGTTCTGTGTGCCTCCCCAAAAAAGCTGAAATCGGTTTATTTTCTTTACAGTTTGAGTTGGTAATAGCATCATTTATAAAGGTACATTTTGTCCAGAATGATAGAGACTAAATTTTCATTGATGACTCAGTGAGATGACTATAAAAGCTTTGGCGCCCTCTTTAAAATGAAAAAAAAAATAGAGGGCATGAAAAACTTTTTGTCAAAGTTGAGGCAAAACAAATAAAATCTCGTTATAAGAGTTGTAGGGCAAGGAGTTTACGATTGAGTTGTAAGGGGATGAGTTACTAGTCGAGTTTGCTATGTACAGAAACACATTTTTATTATGATTTTTATCCTGTGCTCTCACCAAATGCCCCAGCCTGCACGGCCGCGTAGCTCACCCGTACCCTGGAAAAAATCGAGTATAGTACAATTCTAGTATAGTACACATTCCTGAGGTGCAAATTTGGAACACACGATTCGAGTACAATTTAAGTACAATTCGAGTACACCAATTTGTACTCGAATTGTACTTAAATTGTACTCGATTTTGTGTTCCAAATTTGCACCTCAGGAATGTGTACTAGAATTGTACTCGATTTTTTCCAGGGTATCCATGTTCAAATTTGACTGCTCTCTCCGGGGCATTCTTGATTGTTCCAATTAATATTCCCGGTTAATATTAGGCGTCTCAGGTAAGCACTAGACTAACTCCTGTATTATAGAAGGTTTTAGTTTTTCGAAGTTCGGCTCAAATATCTGTTCAAATTTGGAAAAGTGCCCGGAAAAGTGTCAGGTACAAATTTCGGATAAGAACTGATTTTGCGTAAAAAGTGCACCTTGGGGTGGCAAGTCGGACTTTCTCGATAATAATTTTGGCAGTGCATGAAATAATAGAAGTTTTGCTGAAAGACGGGTCGAAAGAACGCGGGGAAAGAACCCTTCATTCATCCTGAAAATGTGGGAATATATAGAGGTTATAATTGAAAACTTCTGTGATAATTCTTTCACCTTCCACGACTCACCACTAATTCTCTCCCCAAATCCAACATACAACTTTCAACTCTGACAACGCACACGAGTCTTGATGCCAAATTTAGGTAAATGGTCACGACCCATTGAACCTGCAAACTCAAACCCTGCAGAACTTCCAATTCTAAATAAGTTTTCCTGCAAGCAGGCGGTCTCTGTATCTGATTATTCAAGCTGACAGACAACAATAGCTTGGTTACAGAGCCCTCGGGGTGCTTTGAAATAATAACAATCGATTGGACTGCCTATCTGCTTGTGCACTGATCGTGTTTTGTAATGTGTTTGTGTACAGTTTGTCTTCGGGGTTTGCAAGAAGTAAAAACAGGTTAAATTTCATCACATTGGCTTGGGAATATTTCTGCGCAGCAACATCCAGCACTGGTATCTGTGTTTTCATGGTGTGGTGGTCAAAATAAAATCAAGATACACGCGAGCCACAAAAGTGATACATTTGTACAAAATTCTCTTGTGAATTTTGGAATTTGCCCACACGCTGAGCTACTCTATATTTGATTTCCCGTCTACTGAAGATAGAACTCATATCAAAACATTGAGCAGGGCAAGCGGAGAAAGTTGATTTGATTTGACCAGTGTCTGAAAGTATATTGTTTACTCAATTGTTTGACTTCAAACTTGGACAACGAAACCAGCACTGTAGAATTTGTTTTCCTAGCTAGTAGGGTTTCCCTCACTTGAAGGAGTTTGGATGTTATCTCTTTAAATTTATACCAATCTGTCTACAACAGAAGATGGATGAAGCAGAAGCTGAATGTTATAATGTGAGCTTGGCTCCAAGTTCATCGAAGATGGTAGAAGGTAAGAAGAAGTATGTTGTTTTCTAATAATTTTAGTCAGGAATAGGTCTGAATTGACATGAACGTTTGGCCATTTACATGCTTAACTTTGCAGTCTATCCAGGGGTTTTACCAACAAATTTAGCAGGTAAAATGCTTGTGAACATGATAAACCATTCATGTATCAATGAAATTCATGTTGCTTGAATTTTTAATATGAGGCCAGTGTTCTTGAATCTTTTATACAATGTCTACAGCATAATAATCAAGGGTTAATTAATTATGATATTAAAAACCAATGATTTAGAATTAATTATGATGAATTGTGATGACTCATAGGACCAAAAAAAATGGTTTGAATGAACCCATTTACTGGTAAATTAACTGAAATACACACCGGAAATGTTTCAAAGTAAAGAAAACAAATCTGATAAAGTAGTCAACATGGCGTAAGACATTACAACATTCTCAACATTCCATCATGACCAACTCGCTTTTGTTCAAATTATTATGAAATAAACATTTGCAAAAATTCTAAACAAATAAAACTGTTTAATGAGGCCTTTGAGCGGAATAAAAGATTTAAAAGAAATATAATATTTGCACAAATTGACGTAAGAACGTAGTACCATTCATGTTTTGTAGAACTAATAAAATAACATTTGCAAAAATACTTTACAATATACTACATGAATTATTTTAGTGTAGAACCCCACTGGGCTTTGTATAATACATGAAAGCAAAATGCTCCAATAAAATGACAATTGGATTTTATTCATCCATTGTCTTTCTATCAATCAGAATTAAAGAAGATCAATAAAATAAGAACAAAAACTAAAACGTGCATGATCAATACTGATAAACATACCGGTGCCATATATGTACATTCTATCATCATACACATGCATGCAACAGTAAAATATGGTACTTTTTCTTTTCATAATTTCAAGCATTTTCATATTTTTGACAAAAATAGTAGTATGCCTATAATTTATAAACCTACGACACAAGTAGAGGCCATAAATGATAAAGGACCTCAACACATCTAAGTTTTACAGTTTTGTCTCAAAATGTTTCTTTTCCAATACAAACCTCACCACAGGCCAATATGATTTTCAGAATTTATTGCAGACGAAACTACCATAGCACATTTCATATTTTCAAATGTCAACATACATACTAGTATTTGATAGTTCATATTCACACATTTGTTAGTACTTTTCACAGAAAGGAGGTCATTTTAATTGATGATTTATCTGGATTGTAGTAGTCATCGATTTATATACGTCAAAAGCACTGCTGTCAAAATTGCATGACCTACAGATTTACATGTTTGTAAATAAAGCGCCCTACAAAATAACCCTATTTATCATGTTAATTATGTTTTGAAGATTATTATTCTATTTTTTTCTTTTAAAGAGTTTCCCTATATTATTCATTTCAATATTTTTTTTAAAAAAGCAATTTTACACCAACAGGCAAATCATTGATTGAAAGTTGAATTGTTCGTGATTTGTCGAATCAAATAATTTTATTTTATTGAGGCCATTCTGAATCTTCGCCTTGAAGTTGAACATGTTGAACAAACCATGGATATATCCATGAACAAACATAATGGGCCTAATTGTCTTCATCAATTTACTAAAACTATTTGTTCCAAACATCCTATTCAATTTTAATTTCTATTGCTTTTTAAACCCACACGTTTTATAGTGTGAACTGTATTATTAGGCCTACAAACTTTTTGCGTTATATTCTTCACTTTAAAAAGACCCTCAAAAGTATTTGAACATGTTGAAGTTCTATGAAACATGAAAATAGTCTTATTTGTGTATGAATATATGAATATAGAAAGATAATTAGGACCTACTTGGATCACAAACCATAAATACACCCTATGAGGTACAATGTAACCAGGGACCTGAGGTTATGTGAAACTAAAAATTGTTTTAAAATACAAGAAAACCATGACAACATAAATGTAAATGTCTGTTTAAAGGGGTCAATGTACAAACAAAAGTTTGTTTATAGTTGCCACACTCTGTCACCCAAGCATTGCATTGAATTATACTCTCAAAATGATCTTTTATGTTTTTTATTACCCGTTAATCATGCTTTCAATTCAGGTGAACAACTTTTTGGAATACAGTTTGAAGGTAAAAAGTACGTGGCATCATTTGTCAGGCTTTTGATGTCGGATTGCGATTATCTTTTCTTTATGGTGAAAAACAGGGGATTTTGAAGGGAGCCGAAAAATAACACGTACATATCATACACAAGTCTGATTTATTTCTTGTTTACCATTGTTGACCTTGAAAATGAAATCTCAAATTCAAAAACAGAATAAGTTTCCCCAAAATTATGAAATCATATATGTTGAACTAATTGTCATGCATCCCGTGTTAACACTGGTATACTTACTTACTTACTTACTTGGTATACTTGGTCGATTAGTCCTCTTCGCCGATGGGCAGGACTCTCAATCTCTTCTTAAAGGTAGCCACATTAGGTGCAGAAATGGCTTGATCTGGCAGGTTGTTCCAGGGAGTGACCACTCTATTGCAGAAGAAGTGGCCTGCTAATTTGGTTCTGGTACGCCTGAGGAACAGCTTGTT
>JXSR01S072602.1:4955-28041 GCA_000969725.1 Ophiothrix spiculata
TTTCAAAATGTTGAAGAAAATTATACTGATCTGGAGGACGATATACAGTTCCCACGATGATCGGCTTTGTTTTCGGAAGAATAATTTCTAGCCAGTACCATTGTTAAGTCTTTGAACACCCAGGGTACCGGGTATATAACAATTAATCATTTTTACTGAGTGCTGATCTTCTTACACTCTGGTCACATAACTACCAGTCGCCGACTGGTGTCTGGCAAGCTGAAGGAAGCCGCAACACTGGTATGACACTGGTGAATGCTTGCGAGCTCTTGCGATGCCGGTCGGTCACCGGTCGGTCGCCGGTAGTTATTAGACCATAACTGGAGACATCATATACAAGCCGCAAGGTTTTAACTCAGAATTAAATTCTTGCGGCATGCTTCCGGCGTCTCTGCGGCTCAAAGACACCGTCCAGACACCGGTCGGACAGGTGTCTGGTCGGCGTCTGCTGAATTATACCCGGTATGACGTCGTAAACACATCGTAACCTCACCGCAAGGTTATGTGACCAGGGTATCCTAAGTATGTATGTGACTGAGTGGTTAGGGCATTAGAATCAACATTTCCATCATTTTAAACGGACAAGCATCTTAAAATAAAAAAATCCCTATTTCCTTTCATTAAAACTGAACAAATGTCTTGTGGTATAATGGAACAGCATATAACTCTTATCCACAGGTTGAATTGGAATTATGCCAAGGGTAAGTACTCAAATTTGGTTTGGGTAGGGATGTACCTCTGTGAAATTTGAAAAGCCACCCATCCAAATAACAATTTTCAAGAAAATGGGACCCACCAATATACCAAATTTTGAGTCAAGTCTACTCCAAAATTACATGTTCTTGCCCATATCTTTTTTAATATTGGGCAGAAGTACATTGATCTTAATGAAAAGATCCTGCATAAATGCTGATTATTTTATTCTTAATAATAATAATAATAATAATAATAATAAACGATATTTAATAAAGCGCCATTCCAAAAGTGATCATAGCGCTTTTACAAAGAAAAATGATGAAAACAAAGAAAAAAGATTATAATTTTACAAACAAATGAGTCTTGAGCTGCTTCTTGAAAATTGTGATACTAGCAGAGTTTCTAATGTCAAAAGGCAAATTGTTCCAATTTCTGGATCCAAATGAACTGAATGTACCATCAGCGATTTTCAACCGTGTCACAGGAACAACCAAACGAAGGGTATCTTGAGCAACATGGATGGAAATATACTCGTTGAGATAGGCTGGTGCATCTGTATTAATAACTTTGAACACATACATGAGGACTTTGAATATTATACGATCCTAAACAGGCAACCAGTGGAGGGTGTTGAGAAGTGGAGTGGAAGACACCAATCCAGGCACTTGGAAAATGATGCAAGCTGTCTATATAGAAATTAATGTCCATACAAAGTCCACCAAAAATCATTGAAAACTTGGTCTATTTCTGGCCAGGGTCTACTGCAGAGATTGATTTAGGATGTGTTCACACCAAAGAATTTAGTCATGACAATATTCTCACTCGTGAGCTACTCATGACCAAATCCCTAGTGTGAACGCAATTATAAAAAGTGTCTCGCTCATGACTAAAAGTGACGTGCCATTATAGTTTAACACGCAAGTCGTGTCCCAGTGTGATTGCAGCTGCTAAGTTGTCTCACTCTAGAGCCGCTCACGAGTAAGAATATAGTCATGACCAAATTATGTGTGAATACACCCTTAGATTTTTGATTATTTACACTCACCGCATAAGTCATATTCCACTTCAAATGGGAATCCTGTCGTCATAGAGCGTTTGTCAGAACTTTGTCTGAAGACATACGTGACAAACACCTGATTGGTTCTAGACAGCACTTTCACCTTTTTTCCTACAGACAGCACGTCTCCCCTATACTCTGTTCCATTAGGCCCATTTTTGTATGCCATCAGTGGTGAATCAGAATTTGGTCCATCACGAATTTCAAAGTAATTCCTGTAAATAAAGGTTGTAATGGAGAAATAAAAGGTAAATTGGCAATTGCAATGTGGTTTAGTAGGCTAGGAAATACAAATTATAGTAGCTGATGAAACTTGTGTCAACTCTAGCAGGAGTAACAAGAACATGTTCAATATGAAGACCACTTCCTATGTCATAAGTGGTGCTTGTATGTTCAGTATTGGTATAGAGGCCCTGTATATGACATATAACACCGTGAATATATTGTTCAAATGCATTCAACATAAGTGTTACCATACCCAACCATTTCAGATTATATCCCATTCATCAAAACCCACCATTATCAGCAGGTTAATTACAATATCTTGTTGAATAGACTATGACGCGCCATGTTTACCGTGAAGGTCATAAGTCCAAATCCTTTATTTTGTACCAATCAATAAAAGCATGCAAGGCCTCTATAATATCAGTGTACAATGAAAAGAAAATTCAAGGTGACTGGTTTGAATCTTATCATGGTATACTCACTGATCATTCTAATTAATCAATATTACCACTAATGATGCAATTGGAATTGCGTTCTTTTTTGGGGTCCTGTTTTTTTGTAAAGGGATGTAAAACAAAGACTTTTTGATTATAAAGCCTATAATTCTTGAACTGATTGAACTGAAACAAACTATATTTTAAAGTTCTTTTCACAGACTCTATAAAATGCAATTTCTACACTTTTTTGACAATCTGTTAAACATAAGAAAATTGCACACAAATATTGTAAAGTTTTTTCAAGGACACCCAGTAAAATACAAGAAAATAATATTTTCATGTTAATGTTAAATAAATATGAAGAAATACAGGAATTTATTGGACTCAAGTAAAATAAAACAGAGATAGATAAAAAAGAAGAGTAAAATTGCAATTTCAATGCTAAATAAATACCGTATCCACTCATCCAATTCAACTCTAGATTTTCTGAATGTATGTCACCATTATTGTTGAGTTATTTGGCATCAGTGTCCCAAAACGTGTTAAAATGTTTTGAAAATATGTCGTATAGACCAACATGATTTGTCAAACTTGTGGACGTGAGGATATCTATAAGGGTTTGTCAGATGGAAAATAATTGGAATTTAATTGAATTGAATGGATATGGTATTCCACAGAAATAACGTAAATGTTGGTGCTGTAAACGGGGCTATTTTTGCAAGGGTTTGAGTTTTGCAAATTTTGCGAATTAACATCTAACCGCGAATAATAGCACCCTGCGAATATATTCATTTTATATGTCGGTCTATGTAATGGAGCTTAAATACGCTAAGGCCAAAAAAAAAAATTGTTTGTTTGCCCTCCAGTGGAAAAATTAAAATTTTGGGTCGGTCGGTCGGTTAATCTTTTTTTTTTTTAATTTTTTTTTTTACTCTACACATATGATGTCATTCCATGGATTTTATCATGAATACCAAGCAATGCAGGGCTTAATCAAAAATTGTGGGTCATTATTTAGAGGAAATATGCATTTTATACTACTAAATGTGACTTCACACTGCTAAATATTACGTTTTACATCAAAAATATTGAGTTTTCATATTTTACATGTTTGAAGAAAAAAAAATAAACTAAAATCGCGACCCTAATTTTTGGCATTTTTAGGGTCGGTCGCGGAGGGCAAACAAACATGATTTTTTTTTTGGCCTAATTTAACATGCCAAAAAAGGACTTGTCTGGTTTTGCAAAAAATTCTGCTCTCAAAAACATCTCTATTTACATTATTCAATTACTTATTTACTTTTCACCATTTTTCTTGAGGTGAATGTTTTGAAACTGGAAATTTCTCTTTTAGGTTGAGGTACTTTTGAGGTAAAGAAATAACAAATGCTTTAAACAAACAAAAATGATGGTTTTAAGCATCAACCAAATGAAAATATGGTACAAAGTTATAACATTAAAAACAAAGAATATTTTTACATTTTCATGCTAATTTCAACCATATTTTTGACAATATACAATTCAGTTTTCAAAATCAACAGATTTTCTCCATAACAAAAAGTATAATAGCAAGATTTGGTATGTTGTTATGACTCGAGAAATACAGACTTATTTACATCTCCATATGGTCATGTTGGATTACGTGCGTTAATCGGCTGCTTGTTGCATACTTCAAGATTTTAGTCAAACTGCAACCAGGTGTTGTAGTGATGATCATCTTCATGGTGATTGTTGTCATGGTGATCATTCTAGTCAAACTGCCACCTGGTGTTGTCGTGGTGATTGTTGTTATGTTGTTGTCATGGTGATTATTCTAGTCAAACTGCCACCTGGTGTGTTTGATTTATCCATTGTGTCTACTATAAATCAAAACACATCAGGTGGCAGCTGAACTAGATAATAAAGGCTTGGTCAATAACAGCGTGATCATCTTGAAGATCTGCCTGGTCAATAACAGCACGACCATCTTGAAGTCCATCCGGTCATCTCCATTACTCCTTTAGTTCACTCTCACACTATGTTGGATTATGATACATTAGTCCAAAAAATACTCTAAATACGGCAACGGAAAAAAACGTTTTACAGGCAGGGCGGACCTTTCAGGTAGGGTCGTTCGGTTGGGCTAATTTCTATTTTTTTTTGCCTTAAAAAAACCCAAAATCTTATAAATTTTTGGGAGAAAAACTAACATTTTATACAAGGAAATATTCTTAAAAATTTTAACCTAAATTTAAAACAGCTGATTGTAAATTGCTAAAAGTAAAAAAAAAAATCTTCAAAAACTCAAATTTAGGGTCGGTCGGGTCAGTAGAACAGGATTTTTTTGACGCCTATAAGCATGGCATTCTGTTTGATGCACTGATGTCATGAATGCAATCTCGACTCCTGATTGGTCAATTGATGCCGTTTCAAGTTATTTCATTCAATAAAACATTGTCTTAGACTTGAATAACCAGCTCTATGAATGACAGGTACATCATATATGACATCAATACTTTGCGTTGACTTTTCCACACATGCCATTGGTCGTTTCCGTTGATAGCTCAGACCGACTTGCCACTGGCATGTGCCATTGGTTGTTTCTGTTGATAGCTCCGACCGACTTGCCACTGGCATGTGCCATTGGTCGTTTCCGTTGCTAGCTCCAACCGATTTGCCACTGGCATGTGCTTTTGGTCGTTTTCGTTGATGGCTCCGACCGACTTGCCACTGGCATGTGCCATTGGTCGTTTTCATTGATGGCTCCTACCGATCGTTTCCGTTGCCAGCTCCAACCGACTTGCCACTGGCATGTTTGATTTATACTTTCTGTCATTCTGATGAATCAAAACATGACAGGTGGCAAGCCAGCCAGAAATCTACATGCTGCTTTCCTCATTGGGTGATACCAGTACGTCAAAAGTCCCTGATATGAAACAAAACCATGTTGACTGAAACTTACTGTAATGTTCCTATTAATCGCCCATGCTCAATTAAACACCCAGCCAATTTTGTTTTAAAAAACAGTCAATTTCCAAGCATTTTCTTACGTTATTAAGCTTACCATTCTTGTGAGTTACGGCAAACAGATCCCGGAAGTTAATAAAGGAGGTCATTGTCCTGGAAATAAAACAACAGTTTTTCACCACTTCCGGATTGTTGGGACCTTATGAGGGTGCGAGCCTAGAAATAAAGTAAGAAATTTTCACTACTTCTGGGTTTTCCCAACCAATATTGCCATATTTCTTAAGCTTGCATAACAAATTTGTTCACTTCTGATATAAGACGTGAATTAACAATATTGGTCCCTAATAAACGCCCCCTCCCCTTGGTAAAATGCAACGCCCAGTGGGCAATTAATAGGAACAATACGGTATACAGCATCATTTAATAATATGTGACCATCCATTTCAAAACCACAGTAAAGTTGGCCCTCGGTCAAATTTATTTTATTGCAGGTTCATAAGGAGCACACCTAAAACTTTAAAACGACATTTATTTTAAATTCATGCAACACTCGGTTACGATTTTTAAAATTTACTGGTGTTATGTGATGGGTGGTCACATAGCGCATATACTTAACCTTTTCTTCTTACCAGCAAAAATCTGATATACTACGGTATTTTAATAGCTGTTTGGATGCAGTTTAACAATACACAACTGGTGTCCAAACTGCCATTAAATTACAGTAATTTTAGATTTTTTTGCTGAAAAAAACCCCAATACATTTCCGATTTTATATTTTAAACAGTGCATTTCATCAAAATGAGACATAATTAAAAAAAAATACTTGGTGCTTTACCACAAACAGTGGGTGTTACACCATATGAAGACCCAGCTAGTGTGTAGATTGATTTTAGATGCTTTGAAGACGTTAACGCTAGCAAGTTAAATTAATTTATACATTAGCATCTCCCTTTAGCATCGCGCTAGACGCTAGCTGCGTTTTGCTAGTATATCATGGGCATAACACCTCTGATTTAATATAAAGAAATACCATTTAAATGCAACAATACCTTTTTTATTACAGTTGAACTCAGATTACAGGTAATACAATGTTAAATCTGGACATTTCTTACAGTGTACATGTGTTACATAATTCATCAACATTGCAAATGAAATTTTTGATTCATCACTGCGACGTCTGCCGATACGAGTCTTGAAATTTTCAAGCGCCCTAATTGTTACGTGAGTAAAGACTGTGTATCGGCAGACGTCACAGTGATGAAATTGCTGGACTCTGTACGCACCATTATGCAAAGCATCATGATATTTTATGTGATCGTTCATCTCAAACCAGTCCTAAATACAGTCTCTTGGTTCTCAGAACAAATAGATATTTTTCATATGCCCAATCGTGTTCTTGCAATGTACCTGTGCAGGTGTTTAAAGCAAGCATAAAAGTTATGAATCTGCAAAAAATTAATTTGCAAAATTACAACGTTTGTACGTAATGTATTGCAAAATAAAGTTTGCTGCGTTTAGGGCTCGCTTCATGGAACGGACACATATTGAGTCTTTCACAATTATTGCAGAGTGCACATAATCTGAGCTTTATGCTAAGGTCATATAAGCCAACCGCTGTCTGGTAATCGTAAGGAAGCCACAATGCCGATATGACATTGATATGACACCGGTGAATGCTTGCAATGCCCGGTCAGTCACTAGTCGGATGCCGGTTGTTATTGGACCGTAACTGAAGATATCGGCTATAAGCCGCAAGGTTTTAATTCATAATCAAATTCTTGTGGCATGTTTCGGGCATCTCTTCGGCTTATGGACACCGCCCGGTCTTGGCACGGACACTGGCCGGTATCCAATCGTTGTCCGCTGGATTCTACCCGGTATGACACCGTAAACCTTGCTGCAAGGTTATGTGACCAGGATATTACTCCTGTCCACAAAAACATGGTGTGCAACTTTGTTTTGAAGAAACAGGAGTGTGTTTTATTTAGATTCTTTGCTCCATATTGCAAAGTGAATTTGGAAGGTCAATCTTTGACAGAACCAAAGGTTGTAAATCATGGTGGCAAGTTCAAGTTGTCATGTGAGTCCAAGAAAGTCATATCTGCAATGGCTGCCTTGTGTTTTATTTTTTAACACCCAAGTCACTAGAATTTCACATATCCTTCAAAATTTCTCTGCCATATGTCAGTGGCTCTTGAAATGGTTCTTCAGGTGACACCGTCACCTGAAAAACCATTTCAAGAGCCACTGACCCAAGACTGGAGATAATACAGTGTGTAGTCAAAAATTAATGACAAATGGCAGCTATTGCAGATACGACTTTCTTGCACTCACACGACGAAGTTGATTCCATCAAATATAAAAACACAATACAAATTCACAAGATGGAGGAGGCACAACAAAAGTAAGAACCTGAAAAGTGTTGTTCCTCCTTTACAAGACAGGTCAGTAACATACTTTGTGAACATCAAAACACACAAAATTGAACAAAATACAGAAAGGGCCTGTAACAAGAAAACACATATTATTATCCACAGATAATCTAGGAAATTTATAGCAACAACATAAATATAGAATAGAATTCCAGATAAAATGATCATCTTTTAAGATTTCTTCTTCAAATTCTAAGTTAAATGTTTTTTAAATGTCAAATGCATATCAAGGCAATAACAACAGAACACAAAGAAGTGTAGTGCTACTTGTCACTAAGATTTCTGCAATTTGTTTACCTATATTTCCATAGATTTACAGGGGAGATACAAGGCACGCCGCTATTTTTATTCCGACATGGAGACAAAATTGGGGGTATTCTGGTTTTTGTCGATAGCTTGCCAATGATGCATCACATCTTGTCATAATGCGCGAATACTGAATCACGCACACACGCTTTGCGTGTAGGTTGGCATATCAATTGTGTAAAGTATTATTTGCGCATGTTGTCTCTACGCGTAATTAAGTCCCGGTACTCAGAGTTGATTTTGGCGGGAACCGAGTGGACTCGAATACCCCTAATTTGAGCTCCATGGCTGACAACGCCATTACACAGACTGGTATACAAAGCCTGGTATCTTCCCTGTCAATCTATGTATATTTCACAAAAAACTACAAAAAACTTCTTGATTAATTTTTGACTCATTATAATACTACACATCCCTATAATTTAAAATGCAATTTTCCATGCACTCAGTGACCTGATAAAATCTGTTTCAGGGGTACGATAAGAAAAATATCATGCAGGTAGGTGTTTTTTTTCGAAATATGGCCATAAATTATCTCAGTGGCATGATGAATATCTAAGACTCTTGCCTCCCTTCAATGATTTGACCAAATCTGGACAATTTTGTCTAGATTTGGTCAAATCATTAATTATCTCAGTGGCATGATGAAGTGCCTCCTGTCATTGATTTGACCAAATACTGACAATTCCGTCAATTTCATTCAACTTACATATCTGTCTGTAATGAAGGTAGATGACTGTCATACTGTAGTTGTACAATGTTAGGCATGCCTTTGTCTCCTACTTCTGGTAGATTCACAACCCACATACATGTGATATCTTTAGTGATTCCAGCAGGTGTCTTCAATGTACCTGACTTGGCTGTCATGTTGCCTCCACATGCTGAGAAGAAGATGTGGTTTGAAAAGTAAGTATTATTGATACCCATTTTAGCTAAGAAACAGAGACAAATACTTCAAATCGATTGTAAGACATGATAAGCATTATAAACTTACATAAAAAAGCCTTAAAAAAGGCCAAAAACAGATTCATCAACAGAAACAGATTAGGATATATTGGATGCACATTTACAATAAGCATCCTCTCACTTGGGAAAGGACATCTGAGCTCAAGATGACATATTGATGAGCTGAAGAAGGTACACTATACTCCTACTCTGGGGGGTCACTTACATTAACAAAAGGTATACTTCTACTTCTACATATAGGTGTGTGCCGCCCTCGAGACCCCCTTTTTAAGCCTCCTCTTCCGCTCCCCAAGATGCCCATTTCAACATTGCTTCAGTTACGAAGACCCCCAAAGACCTCAAAAGTGTGTTATCAACCTAATTTTGAGCGATTTTCAGCTCAAATAGTCATATTTTTATGGGAAAAACAGTTCCTGAGACCTCAATTCGGGAAAAAATCAGTTTCATAGACCCTATTTTTGACCAAAAATCAGTTCAGCAAGACCCTATATTGGATATTGCAGATATCACATACCTACCATTTTTTTTTCGAGTACCCCCACCACGAGACTCCTACATGTACAATAGTGAGCTGAGATTGAGAAATCAATATCAGAAAGCATCTGGAGGACCCTGATTGACAGCAAAATACCATAGGAGGGGTTACAGCACAATAAGCACAAATATCAACAACTTGAACCCCTTAGATGGGTGTGTGAATCTTGCAGTAGTGTTGAACATGATCTGGACCTCACTGCTGTCATTCACTATCATATCATCAGGCCTGGTCTTGCCATACAGTCTCATACCCACATTGGATGTGCCTTTCTGACTGTAATTCAGTTGTATATAATGACCACTTCCTAGATGTATGTCTTGAAAGCTGATGTGTAAGAGGTGGTTCTTTGCAATGCTGATTGTCCACGTACAGAGTGCGTTGAGTGGGTAGCGGCTGGGGAAATCCGGGGAGGCCACATATCCTGGTTTGGTTGAGTTGAGATGTTCTTCACAGCCTGAAACAAAGTAGGAATATATGTGAGCACTCACCATCAACCTCCTATAAAGCCCGGGGTACTTAGTACAAAAGGGGTAATTGGGACATGCCTCAAATTCGGGTAACAAAATCAGGCTCTCTGGTATTTCAAACAGTCCTTTTACTTTGCAAAATGTGGTATTTTGATGGGTTCATTTTTCAAAATTTTCTGAAATTTACGCCATTTGGTGCAAATTTTGACATTTCTTCTCAAAACTGAAGATAGTTTTGCCAAAATAGTGCAAATTTGGGCAGACAAAATGTGGTTTTTGATTAAATTTGAATCAAAATTTGGGAGATTTGGTATATGGATGGGTCCCCTTTTCTTGAAAACTGGTATTTGGATGGGTGGCTTTTCAATTTTCCCAGAGGCACGTCCCTATCCATATTTGAGCCCCCCAGGTTATAAAGTCAGCATTTTTCATTTTGAGATATAGGGCAAAGTTCAGAGACAAGGGACAAAACTAATTACCACCAGCTTTTGATTACAGTTTGTTATCTGACCAAATCACCAACTTCCAGTCAGATGACCCAGAATTACGGTAAATAACTCAGTTCCACCAGTAGGTGTTTAAGATAGGAGGAAAACGGATGCAGGCTACCATCACTTAAAAATGTATATAAGTTGTAAAATGTTTTTAAAATCTTTTGTTACATTATTATTAAATTTACCTTTAGGAGACAAAAAAAAAACCCTGGATGGATCTTTCAAGTAGATCGTTCGGGTAAATTTTTTTTGCCCAAAATAACCCAGAAATCCAAACCCCCAAAAAATGAGAGAAAAAATGAAAAAAACTTTTCAACAAAATTTTCTTTAAAAAATTAGCCAAAATTTAACAATTTTGGCCAAAAAATGGCTGATATTACAAGATTTTGGCAAAACTAAAAAAAAAATCGTCCAAAACGCAAATTTAGGGTCGGTCGGGCCCATAAAACAATTTTTTTTTCATCTTTAGGGGTTTTTTTTCGAAGGGGGAGGAGCTTTACTATAACAACCTACCTTTTAGCATGGAGTAACTCATCGAGTAAGCCAAAGACCGTCCAGCTATCTCCGGGATATTCAAATATGCGACTGTGATTGGTGACACAGGTGTAATATACACTGCAAGGGCACCATTCCAGTCCTTAGATAAAGCTATGATCTCGTTGACTTGACCATCCACTACCTCTGTGATTGAGATGAATTCCTCATAGATTAAATCCAGTTTGAGGATTGACAGCTGGAGCAATTTTCCTATGAAAGAATAAACCAAATAAACTCACAAAAATATCAAATCATAATTTTATATATTTAGCATTCCTCATGCAAGAAAGTTAACTAAGGTTGAATTTTGCATTTATTTTTTCTGACCAAATGATGATTCTGGTACAAAAATGTTAGGCCCTTTTGCAATTTATTTGCAAAGAGCTTATACTCTCAACTAAATTCTTACATCTCTTTTGTAAAGTTTACAAATTGTCATTTCAAAAAGTAAAATAATAAACAAAGACACAACTGTATTATTTCCAATAAACACTCAGTGTTGTCGTCTATTTCTGAGGAGGGAGTGAGTATTTATAGCAGGGGGACATGTACCCATGGGGTAGTTTTCTCCCCCACTCCAAACCCTAACCCACCCAAAAAAAATAGGAGTAGAAAAATTGCATTTTCTTCCAACATCTCGAGGGGATATTCCCCCTCAGACACACCACACGAGGTTAAAAACAAAAATCATTAGAGAGGGTCATCAAAGCAAATATGTACCAATTGCCAAAAAAGGTAAGCACCAGTCACCCGAACTTCTAACTAACAAATGGCACATCGTCCTATCCCCAGAATGAGCGGTCTCCCACCCAACTAAGTCTCCCACCCAACTGAATTTTCGGGTCTCCCACCCAACTAAATTTTGAGGCCTCTGCCGCCACTGAATAGTGTCCGGTAGGCCACTCACTTTATTTGAATATTCAAGGACAATATATTTTGATTGTAAACTTTAATACATTCAAGTTATAAAAGTGTAATCAGAAAAAAACAAGGAATCATCTAAATCAATGTGACCTGACTTACCATTTGTCATATCCGGATGAATGACCCATCCGTTGTATAAGGTATCCTTTGGAGGCTGCAAACGTGATCCTGATGCACCATAGGAATGCTGGAAAGAATCATCTAAAAGAGAGAAAGAAAGAATGAATAACAAAATTATTGAATGTATTTTTATGTCAATGTGGATGTTATATTACACAAGAGGAACTTCATAAGCAATTAATATTATTATATAAAAAATCAAATCCAAATAAATTTGGTACCCACAAAATATTTTGACTTTCCAGTCAGGAGTCTTGATCACTCGGCACTGTTAATGGTGTGGTGTTTCTAGATGTTAACATCCTTAGTTTGGCTGGAAGATGTCAAAGTCAAACTTAAAGAATTTTGCTTGATGACTTGATTGTATATTAGGTCAAGTTGGTATGCTCCCTTGTCTTTGTTCATGGTTTTAGTCCCTCAGCTTCTTATTAGGCTAGGCCTGGGACTAAAACACGGGTACCCGCCCGTAATGAGATTACCCGGGTACAAAATCTGTCGACTGATTACCCGAACTAGACAATAAAATCATAGAATTTTGAACAAAAAAATTTGTGTTCAACAATTTATTATAAAATCATCATCTGATCGAAGTAAACATGATAAATCATGATCACAATTGGAGAAAAATCAATTTTTTTTGGTGCAATTGAGACATATGGTCATGAGTAGACCAGTTCTAACAATGTAACTGCTCAATAATCAATACGGTCGGGTACCCGACAAAAAAAAAGTTGGGTACCCGAGTAGCAAATTCCTGAAAAGTTCCAGGCCTACCCTACTTCTTATCCAGATAGCTTCTTTCAGCCAGCGAGTTGTTTTGTTTGATTCTAGATCAGTAACTTTGGCCTCACCCCGCCCAATGATATGTTTTGTTTTGCCACATGGTCTGTGATGGTAGATTTGAAAGATTTGATTTGACTATGATGTCATCGTACTCTAGCAACTAAATGGTAATTTGACTGAGAATGCGGCTGTCGGGCCAGTCAAGCGTTGTTCTTTGCTTACGCCCAATCTAGCGGCAAAATGTAAGATGCGCATTGCGTTGTATTCAAGAAATAGTAGCGCGTGACACAACGCACGGCGAAGTCACTACGCACTCGCGCAGCGTCGGTCTAGGCATGGCGCCCGCGTGGCGCAAATCCCTAACTTAGCCGGATTTTTAGTAGGGTGCAAATAGACAAGTTGCCTATCTGGACTTTTATTAATCTATGGATGTCATCCAGTTGAACTAAGGATGATAACATCTAGAAACACCGCACCATCAACAGTGCAGAGTGATCAAGACTCCTGAGAGGAAAGGATTTGATATGAAAACTTTTATATATATTGAACTATGAACAATCCAGATGAATCTTTTTCAAGGGTTAAAAAATGTAAGGGATTCTTCACTCATATTCTGTTCCCGGGGAGAGTGGGGGTGTACTCAAAAAAATTTGGTAGGTATGTGATATCGCGATATCCAACTTGAAGGTCTTGCGGAACAGATATTTGGTCAAAAATAGGGTCTATGGAACTATTTTTTTTTCCGAATTGAGGTCTCAAGAACTGTTTTTTCCCCATAAAAATATGACTATTTGAGCTGAAAACCGCTCAAAATTAAGTTGAAAACATGCTTTTGAGTCATTTTCTTTGAAAATGTGGGTCTTCAGAACTGAAGTAATCATGAAATGAAGTTGAAGAGGAGGCTTGAAAAGGGGGTCTTGATGGTAGCACATACCCATACCTTCCATCAATGTAAGTGAACCCCCCCCCCTCCCCCGTATTCTGTTTCACATACCCACATACCAATCTACACAACACTTCCCACTCACACGGATAATTTTGACAGTACGGTCCAAATATGCATCCAATCCCTCCCTCCCTCCACATCAAAGAAATACTGTTAAACCCTATATTTTTGTGAGAAGATATTTTCAGTATATTGGCTCAAACAGACATGTTACAAAAACTGATCCAATAAATTTTTGTTCAGTCTTTCAAGTCTTTCCTCTCGCTGTGAACCACGGATTAGGCCATGCAGAATCTATCATAGCGCATTGCTGCTATGATAGTGTATTTTCTGGGAGGAGCACTATGGCGTAAATTTTGGATTTTTCTCTAAATTTCAAATAATAAAAATCAGCCTAAAATTTGTGCCAAATTAGCATAAATTTTCAATATTTGTATAAATTTGACTCAAAATTTGGGCATTTGATATATGGATGGGTCCCTTTTCTTGAAAATTGGAATATACATGGGTGGTACTGCACATTTCCCAGTGACACGCCCCTACCAAATCCAAATTTGAGTACAACCCGGGTGTATTTCTTCTTGGGCTATTTGTCACCTCAGTATTTCATAAAAGAAATACAAATATTTAAAAAAAACTCACCATCAAGTAGCGTAATCTGTGACCCCATACAGTTTCCACCATGCCCCAAGTTCTCAGCAACAATCAGCATCCATTGTCCATTAGAGAAAGCTGGTACGTTTTCATCGACCCATTCTGTGTAATTAGCTGAGTAATGATGGATACGTTTTCTTGGATCCGGTCGGCGACCTTCATAGAAGGATATAACTGCACCTGTGATAAGAATGAGGGTATGCAGTGATTTCAAAACATCCCACCAGTCAGAGAGCTTGGGCTAAAATCACTATCTGCTCTTGTTAATTTTTGAGGTGTCTGTTCCATGATAGATCTGACTGCAATTACTTGATAAGATTTGCAGGCCCTGCGTTTTGAAAATACCTGATGTGCTACAAATAGCACTTCTCAGGATATTCATTTTGTATCTTACTGTGTATAATTTTTAGATTTAGATTTAGGTGTGCTGAAAATCGCACTCCTCAAGATCATTTTAGGCATGTGATGGTGTGCTATCGCACTTGCATGCCTTAAAATACAAGGCCTGGATTTTGAATGAATAATATTTTATTGCTGTAAACCCGATAATTAAAATTAAAATTAAAATGAGATAAATTTGACATATTTATTTGAGAAATGTGAAGTTCCCACCGAAATTTTGTATCAAATTTTTCACAAAATCTGCAGAAGACTTATGTTCTTTTGATTGAAATAATACAAAACAGGGGTCACAAGCCTATTTGTCTAAAAAATATTAAAATCTGTCAATTTTTGGCTTCAAAACACTACTCAGCGTATAATGCTTATTGCGGCACTTATCAACTCGGAAACTATTGCGTACTAGTAGACAGCGCGTGGACCAGACACCTTAAACTTTCAATTTGATGTATTCTAGCTTATTTTGTATTAAAACTTATTAATGATACATTTTGGTGGGTGTTTCACTAGTCTTAAACCCAGGTCCATAACCAGAAGTTCAAAAAGAGTGTGGCAATGCAATTTCAAAATGCTTGTCTTGGATGACCTTAAACTATTTTTCTTTTAAAGTGGAAAGAGTTTTTAGACAACTTTTGGTAGTTCTACATCTAAACTAGGGACGTTAGTCTTCCACAATACGGAAACACAGAAAAAACACAAATTCATGGAAAAACAAAATTGAATTATAACAATTGTACTATTAAACAACACAAATTAAAACAAAGCAAAACAACAATGAAACATACCATCACACTGTTTAAATCTTGCATGAAATTCATGCGACAATCACTATTTTGCACAGCCTACTACCTATAATTTGATCAACATCAAATAGTGGGCCTCTTCACCTTCTGCATTGATACAGATAATCGCGTGCGTAGCTGAACACAGCACAACTGCAGGAGACAGCGCGCATTGTATGTGCAACTTGCACATCAGTATCTACAGCGTGCGTGTAAGTGGGATTATGTTTACTTACGGTAGAATAAGTCTCATAATACCCGCCTATTTGTGTTGATCAAAGTATAGACAGCTGATTGACACGAAAATACAACTAATATTTTTATCAACCCCCCCCCCCAAAAAAAAAAAACAACAACAAACAAACATGCAATTCAACTTTTAGAACACAGAAAATTTGCAAGTTTAATCTAACCATTTATTTTGAACTCCAAAATGAAGTTTTAAGGGTACTTTTGAGTGTTTTTAGTAAACGATTTGGAATATGGGGGACCTTTACTCAAGTGGGGGTGACTACCCCCTTGCCTATCATCCCATGGTCATGGTCATTGCATTGTTGTAACAATGTCAAAAATGAGGCTCCCCCCCCCAAAAAAAAAAAAAGTTTGTCTCAGAAACCTGCGCGCATTGCTATGTGAAAATGAATTAAGCACATAGAGTTATACGCTGGTCTCTCTCTTTTTTTTATTGAGAGTTATCCAGTGATCAACTGCTGTCTGGGTTGCTGTCATTTGCTGTTGCAATTTTACATTTTATTTCAACATGATTGTCAGACTTTCCATAGTTAAAACAGGAGGTATCGTACTTAGAAACTGGGTAAGTTGGGCGATCAGAATTTTAGAGTATTAAAAAAAATATCCCATACCTAATTTCCTAAAAAGAATAAAGAAATAAAGAATTGCATACTGCATAGCTTTTTTGCAAACGGTTTCTGAGAGAAACCCTTTTTTTCTTGGCCCTAGGCCACTCACCTGTGTTATTAAAGGTGCAATTCCAAAATGTTGTGAAGAATACACACTGGTTGCCTGTGGATGCATAGCATTGATAGACGGTTGACGGTACTGATGCAGGGAAGTAGGCTTCGCTTGTGTTCTTTACAAGTCCACCACTTTCTGTGATCACAAAAAATATATAACTCGAATGACAACAATGATGAAATTTGATTATTCAAGTAAATGATTCAAGTAATAATTTTACACCATGGCAAACAAATGATTTTAAAAAAATCATACTTGTCTTTGAATTGACGGTGTTACATGTTATTCCGATTATCTTTACACCAACTCTTTTAGTACTTAATCAGTCTTAACCTGACGGGGCACTTGCAAGGTGAATGCCATGCTTATACTGGCCCATAAAAATGGACCCAAAACTAGGACCTTGGGTCAGCTTAAAAAGAACCCTAACGCATAATATCCACCTATAAATTAGTGGTACCACCCCCATCCCAAGTCAAAAAAAATAAAATGAATAAACATACAAAAATCTGCTTTTGCTTGATTTTATACCTTACCTTGTAAAGTTATATTGAGACTAAAATAGCCCTGGTTCTGTGTCTCATCTGAAGTATATTTGACCCATAAATACTGACTACTAGAAACAAGCCAAGGTGATTCTGAAAAAAAAATAATGACATTCATGTAAAATTCTTATTGGTTATATCTCACAGAGAAAGTCAGTGTGTAAATTCATGTGATTTAATTGTTAAAGACCCATCATGAATTTAGAGCTCAGATCACAGACATGCCACCATTTTTATTCCGGAATGGAGACAAGATTATGGTATTCAGGTTTTGCGGATGATGTATCGGTCATTTTGCTCCAATATCGAAAACATGGACACACCCTTTGTGTCAGGTTAGTGTTTCACCCGGAGTTGATTTGGTACAAAGAACCAGTATACCCCCAGTGTGAGCTCCATGGCTGATGACACCATTACACATGAGGGGTGGGGGTACGGGATATACAAAGTCTGGGATCTCTGCTCTAAATAGATAGACCCTTACACTGTAAACTGTTTGTTTTAAAAATACACAGTTGCTGATGTCTTATCCGTATGCACAAAGCAGGACTAACTTTAGTTCCGGACTAAGTAAAATTTTAATCTGTAAAAATTTACGTCCTTGCATTAAGATATATGCTGAAATGACTATATTTTGACTATTGTCTGTTTTGGAACATTGGCATTTTTTTAACCAAAAAAACTCCCCCAAAAACTGGTTTAGACCAGGACTAACTAATTTAGTCTCAGACTAAACCTCTTATTTGTTCTAACAATAATTGCAATGTTCTAAAACAGACAAATAAATCCAATATTAAAATCGCTAGATTTCTCCCAAATGTGTGATTTTCCCGAAATTTCAAATTTCACTTAGTCCGTGACTAAGTTAGTCCTGCTTTGTGTTTATACGGACCTAAAAGATTAATAATATGATGCTTTAAAACACAGACAAAATTAATTCTAAGGAAACAATAGCTTGATCATTTGGGGCAAATAGATATCAAAATCAGTCCTAAATATAAAAAAAAGAAAATTTAACACTTGCCTTTATCATAAACTACCCCTCTATAACTCCAAAGATGATTGGCTGATCTGCTGGCCCCATCATGCACTGTCAATCCATCATTTACATCCTTGACTTGATATGCGGTTGTTATAGCAACAAGGGTTGTCATTTCAGGGGCACTCTCAACCAACCAGCGACAGTCCAGGTTGTTTGGGTATGGTTTGGGAAAGTTTGGACTCTCTATTTGGTATGATTTGTTGCTTTCTGTGAGGACTATGTGTCCACTGCATTCTGAAACAAAACAAAGTTACAAATGGCTTTAGATACACCGGTCTTGACTAATGCCCATCCTTAGCCATAAGACTGCAGATAAAGTATTTAAAGGCATTAGCCATGATCCACTCAGGTATGAAAACTTATTTGAATCAAAGAAAGACCATAATAGATTCAAAACAAACAAACAAAATCAAATCACTTGCTCTGAAAAGACAGTTTTCAGCCAAATTCATTTCTTGAGGTTCTGTCAGCAGTATTTCTATTTTCTTATTGTTTGAGATTCCAAATGTAGGCCTGTTGATTTAAAAGTGAACACTTTTTTTTAAAAATAAAAACAGTGTTTCTAGTTTGAAAACTTAAAAAGATCTTGTTTCTACACCTGTGACGGCCAAACAAATTATTTTTGATGAAATCGATTCTCTTTTAATATGTATTAAACTATCTCCAGGAGTTTTGTTTGATCTTTTATCTGGTAAATCCATCTGAGGTACAAATTTAGGATCTAGGGAAACAGGATAGTTACACCACCATCAAAGAATGATATATTGCAAATTAATTCTCTCTCAATTTGAGCAATTTGTGTGTAAATTTTTGCACTTTTTTGGATTTTACTATACTTTTAAGCTATATTTAGAGCATTTCCAGAAGTTTTTAATTCTAGGTGGAATCTAGGCTAGTCCCTTTAAAAAGGTTAAATATTTCTTTACAAAAATATGTTATAAAGTAAAAAGAAGTTCAAATTTTAAGAATTTAGTAATTTATTTCTAGAAACACTATCAGTGAATTTTTCATTCTCCTGAGAATGAAAAATTCAAAGCACAAATAATTGTCTGTTTTACTATAAATGTTGAAGTTCCAAGTTTTCGGCACATCCCCGTAATCACTTCCGTACTAATATAGTTATTAGTTGGAAGTACTTTCTAAAAGAGCAATAAAATCAGTAGGTGTTGAGGAAAGTTGAACTTCACTTTGGTGATCGTGGCTAATGCCTTTAAACAGTATGTTTTATTGTGATTAAATGTTCTTATAAGTGTTGGTAGAATTCATCAATAATGGTTTAAAACGGAGCAACAAATATTCATAATAAAAAGTTATGGTAGTATTGTTGTCCCATTGTTGAGTATGTTTAATTTATCAAGCTATATGATTTTGTACATATGTGCCACCATTTTGTTACCAATCGTTTTTCTGTTATAGTAGATTTTTGTATTCCTGTCACCAAGCGCATATTGGTGATGGCAAGATTATATTCGGAGGGGATGGGTTCAGAACAAAAGGCTAAAAAGCAATATAATACTCAACTACGTTCAACATAATACGATGATCTAACCCTCATTAAATGAGCTATTTTCTATAGAATACGCAAGGTTTTCAATCAGGTTCAATGGAAATACTGTCAAAAGGTTTGATGTCCTGTTATCGATTCGAGTTCGTTTTGGAGAACACCACATCGGCTTCTTTGTTTGATTTAATGGGCCTTATAGTTAGATCATTTAGGCTGCATTAATGCTGTCATTTGTTATGAATTACCAATACTAAAAAAATGTCAACATACGTGTATAAGTTTTTAAGTTGATGTTAAATGGCATATTTTTAATATTAGTAGGCCTAAATATTGTTTCAGATGCATGCTTTCTACCATTATATTTCAAGTCAATGTGGCCATATTTATATATATTATTGGCCAATATATGCCAGCTTTGGTTTTATATCCATTATTTTTTTGTAAGAAAGCAGACTTTATTTTATTATGGCCATATATCTGTTATCGTTGTATTAAATTTCAATTGAATTAGCTAGATAAAGCATACAACCTCTCAGAATGAATGGAATCGTCGACACGCCCCTAAAATTTATAATGAGGTGTCACGATTATAAAAATTCACTATACAATACTCTTGACTGGAATTCTTTGCTCATATCCATCAATTCTGTGACTGACAAAATTCCTTCAAATCCCAGGTCAAAACCAGTATTTCCACATCTTCCCTAAATCAAAGATGACTGAATATGTGGCTTGCTCAGGCAAAATGAGCAGGAAGTCATAGTAAGATTTTAAATAAATGGCCTGTTAAGTTAAAATATGGTGAAAAAGTCAAATTTCATTTTTTACATGAATGGCATTTATGCATAAGTGTTTAACTATACCTAGTGTTTCGAAGGTCAATTAAGTCGGGAAGTGCAATTAATCATGGTTAATTGATCACAATTTGCTATCATTTACTATCAGTAACTTTAAGATCAATTTGAGGGAAATTGTTATTGCCAGATTTTCAGTGACTGCCTTGTATTTTGAAATCTTAGTGGAGAATGGAGAAAGACAGGGTGACATTATATCATTCGAAAGCTGAGATTAAAATATGTCATAAACTCAATTTTGAAAATTGTGACTTTCCGCTCATTTTAATGTTTAATTTCATTCCATTTACCCATTGATTTGTCTCCTTGCTGTAAATTCTTATTATTTTATTTATTTTTTTCAACCTATTTTCACCCGTATCTTAAAAAGTGTTCTGTCGCAAAGTCCCCCTTTTCGGTGTGAGTCATCACATATATCATTCGAAAGCTGAGATTAAAATATGTCATAAACTCAATTTTGAAAATTGTGACTTTCCGCTCATTTTGCCAGAGCACCCCTCATATGTTTAATTTCATTCCATTTACCCATTGATTTGTCTCCTTCTGATCTGGTTTGTTTTTTTACCATTTTGCAGGTAACTTTTCATTTTTATGAGGACACACCATTAATTCCAAACAAAACAACTTCCAGATCATGCCAGATTTCCCAGCTATGGTTTCATCTAGAGATTGTGATCTTGAATTTTGATCAGCCCACAAAATAAAAAGTGTACCATTACTGTGCTAAAATTACCTGAAGGGGGGGGGAGGTGTGATAGGAGACTTTCAAGTTCAAGTTAGGACAGGCTTTTAGTGGTCTCCCTTAAATTCAACTTACCAGACACTCTACACACTAAAATATGTTCAAATTTTTTACTAAAAGAGTAAAATTAGAGCTGGGGAAGGGGAGCTGAGCACATGGCAGAGCACACCCAAACTTATAAGTATTATGATTAGGAGACGATCCTGAGAGACAATTATATGGATGGGATTGTAAATAGCCCCTTCTTAACCCCTTGAACCTGATGAGCCGGTATACTGATTCAAGTGTACATATACCGTATACCCTATGAGCTGGCTGGATTTTAGGTCACGTGTCAGAAACTTGATGTGTCTGTCAACAGGTGTGTGTAGTTACAATTTTCAATGGTCTTATTTATACCCCGTTCAGACAGAGCCAAAAAGTCATCTTTAGTTGTCTTTAGTCATATTCGAGTTATATCGAGTTCAAAATTCACTTGTGTGTGAACAGTTCAAGTCATCTTAAGTCGTCTTTCAAAAAGTCGTCTTACATCGAATTATCAACTCGCTAAAAAGCAAGTTAAGTCGCGTTAGTAACTCGATGTAACTCGACTAACGACGACAACCGATGACTTTTCGTGTGTGTGTACACCTGTCGTCGTAAGTCGAGTTGAATTCGTGTTTACTTCTACAGCGCATTGACCTGGAACAAGTAAAGTTCATCTCAATTCAACTTCAAAATTGTAGCGCATGTGTGAACAGTCGTAAGTCGAGTTACTTTTCGCTAATCCAATCTCGTGTTTGAAATTAAAAATGGACTCGATATCAACTGAAGACGACTTTTTAGTGTGTCTGAACGGGGTATTATATAGGAAGACATCACTTACTCTTTGAACCCATGGTTGATGGGTCATTTTGCTCTTATTTACTCTACAGAGGTGAAATATTCCTTATATTTTCGTAAATTTGATCACAATTTTCAACAAATGTGGCTTCGCCTATAGATTACAACGTAAATGTCAAATATGTCGAATATTTCTGTGTAATTTGTTGTACTTTTTTTGGAATTACTACACTTTTAAGCTTTATTTAGAGCATTTCAAGTTTTTTTATTCTAAGTGGAATCTAGGCTAGTCCCTTTAAATAAACACCACTTAAATTACTATATTAGACAAACCACAGTAGTAAAGCTTCGACTTAAAGACTGAAATTAGATGGGGATTTTTTCAGCCTTGCAACAGGGTTATGGAAAATTACATGCATGAGATACGGTGAAATTACCCCGGTCCCCCAAGTCAACATAAAAGTGGTAACCATGCTTGTTCTAAATTTCGCGCAAAAGCATAAAAAAGGGGGTATTTTGAGCATCCATCTCCGTGAAATTTAAAAAAGGGTATTTCACAGAATTTGTAAATTTGAACGTTCTACATCCTCTGGGTCAGGCATACATTGATGCCGCTCTCATGTCAATCTAATCCATCTAATAAGGATAAGGCAGCTTTACGGTACATGTATTATCTGGTTTCCAGATATAGTGAATATAGTCGTAGGCCTATGTTATGCTTGCACTCACGCACGTTTCAAAGTGAGCTGAATGACGACGCAAACACTGTTGATGAATTAGCTGTGCCACTGACGGCTGCTGCACGTTTTCCATGTGGTCCATTGTAAACATTGTGTTGGGAATTACGGAAGAAAATCTTGGAAGATGCGGGAAAGCTGGCTGGGCGGTGGGCG
>JXSR01S072602.1:40334-57360 GCA_000969725.1 Ophiothrix spiculata
TTTGGCAGCCATTTTGTTTTATCTTGGATTTCTCAAAATGCTCAATGATGCGGATTTTGCATCATTCAGTTCTGGAATCTATGGGTCTCAAAGACTAAGAATCAGCAAAGAACAATTGTGCAGACTCCATTTTGCACTTTTTCTTTTTTCCCACAGACTATTCCAAAAATAAACAAATATAGCATTATGCATAAATCGGAAATCATAATAAATCTAAAATAAAGTGAAATTCAATGGATTTCTTACAACAAAAGTGAAAAGAATAATTCTATGGGTTTTTTTTATGTGGTTTGCATTTGAAAGGTGACATTAAACTTTTAAGGCTGGGGTAGACCTTCAACTAGCCCAAACGGTTTTTGTACTCTAACTCTCAAACTAATTACATAAACCATACATTTTTAGAAGTGGATGTTTACCCTGAACATATTGATTTTGGCAAAAAATGCCCAAAAAACATATTTTTTGTCCCAAAAATTTCTGGAGAGCCTAACTAAAATTTGTATTTGTGAAATTTTGAACTTTTTTGCTTTTTGGAATATAGAAACAAATGTCAAGGAAGGGTTTTCTTATTTTTTATTTTTATCTTATTTTTTGAAAAATTGCTAAACATAGGCCAAAAATTGCCATTTTTATGGCAGCGGTGGGATTTTTTACATTTTTTGACTTATTTTTGGCATTAATAAAAACCATGATAAAAATAAAAAAATTCAGAAAACCCCTTTCTTCAGGGACTTTTGCCAGCCATGTGTAAGACACATGCACATAATAACTCTTCATACTGTTACCCACTCTAACCCCCTTTTATGTATTCCATCATGATCTTTTTGCACCATATTTCTTTCATGAACATAGGACTTGTTTTAGGACTTGCACCGTGATAGATTATGTTGGGTCTTTTGACTATTTCTTTTGGATGCCTTAGGATACGGGTTTGACAGTGATGATGTAGAATGCTAATTTGATTTTGTCAAAGAAAAAACACAAGCACTTAGGATAGTAGTTTGTCTTTCCCTAAAAGATTACCAATCCTGAAGGACATACCTTTTTCATTAGTCTTGATGGTAGCATGAAACCGTCTATGTAGATGAGTGCTGCTTGTGTTGCTGCTTGTAAAGTTGACTAGCAGTTTGTTGCTGGAGGAAAGGATCATAAACCGGTCTGAAAAAGATGGAACAAACATAGAAAAATATCATCCTAGTTTTCACTATACCATATCATATACCCTCGTATTTAAGGATCTTTGATCTTTAGAACTTTGATTTAGAAAACCTATGTAGAATCTACAAACTCCCAAAAAAGTATCGCCTCTCCTCGAAAAAATGGCTTGTAAGCAAATATGGAATTCGCAAATGTGATTTGAAGATTATGTGTACAAGCGCTGGAATTTCAGCTTTCTTTTGACACCCTATTTCTGACAATTAACTGAAAAAAGAATGAAGTTATGAACTTTTAAACCCCTCGAGGTCAATTAAAAAAGTTGCAAATTTCATTTTTCGTACAGTACAAAATGTTGCAATAATTGCAATGGTATTATTGAATGTTAATGAAATCAATACCACCGCTTGTACTGTTAGTATATAAGCAGATATTTTGTACCGGTACTGTTCAAAAAATGAAATTTGCGAATTAAAAGTTGTGAAAGTTGCGAATAACTTGTGCTTGAACACATAATCTTCAAATTACGTTTGCGAGTTCCATATTTGCATACGAGCCATTTTTTGAGGTGAGGCGATACTTTTTTGGGAGTCTGTATTTCTCGGGACTGGTTGGAATGATGGGGGTTAAATGAGGTAACGGTATGAAGAGCTATTATGAGCATGTGCCTTACACATGGCAGGCAAAAGCCAAAATTATTGGTCTACCTTTTTTAATTTTCCAAAAAATGAGCAGTAAGTTTTGGACTTTTTCAAAATTTCAAAAAATCAGGAACTTTGTGCCAAATCAGTCATGCAAAATTTAGATTTTTGTAAATCTAAAAAGCATTCAATTTACTAAAATTGGGTGTTTTTTAAGCAAATTTACCAAAATACACCAAATTTTAGCAAATTGGGCACATTGACCCGTGATGAGAACCATCTGATCTATAATTCAATGAATTTTATTCTCTTTTTTTAAATATAGTCAATTCTCTGAAATAAGACTGATTTATCTCAGAATAAGGTAATAATATAGATAAAGGGAATAAGAAGTAATAAATAAATATTATTATTATTATTAAGAAATAACACCGAAGTAGTGTTAACAAAAACAAAATTTACTTGAAATATACACTTTTATAGTAATTTTTGTTAAAACTAGATAGGTTCCAAGCTTTGCTTAGGCCTATTGAGTAGATAGGGATTTTTTAGGTTGGATCCAGTTGAACGGAGTCTTTATACGAGGTTTTCTTATAATTGCGGTTTTTGTATTGGACCCTAGCGGAACCTTACGAATGTCAACCAACAGTTGCCTGTATCAAGCTGCGATCACATTGAAGTATTTATACGGTATTCCGTATTTGTGATACACTCTTGGGAAGGTACTCATTTTTGATATTGATGGGAAATTACCCCCTTCACTAAGAATATGAACACATTTAGTTATCTTAAACTTTTCTGTGAACGTTCACGTACAGCGTGATATCATCTATCTATGATTTGTCCAAAGCATGTCACATGATGTTTTGGAAGATGTCCATGAACTGTGTAGAAAAGTAAAAAAAATCTAATTCCCACCACTTTTAGCTTAGAAAAGCAATTTGTCTGTATTTTGCACTTTAAGAATTATAATCTATGAAGTTGTCTGCACTTGATGATCTATAACTTGTTTCGCTAAATTGAAATGGTCAGTTGAAATTGAAGATTAAATTTGCTAAAATTTTGATTTCATAAAGTATATAAATTAGTTTGTTTCGTATGAAAAAATAAATATGAAACTTTTGAGATTGTATGACCATCTATATACTTCTTGCTGAAATATGTGTCTGCCAATCAACGTAAAGCAAAAACATTGCATTAAACAATTAAATCTTTCCTAAACAGCCTATTATCTATCTATGATTCGACCAAAACGAGTTACATAACTTTTTCCGTGAACGGTGTAAAAAAATGAATATGTCTATTAAAAGACACGAGACTACATTTTTATCAAAATACTGAAAAATATGGAATAGTAGGCTATCAGCATAAAATAGGTTAAAATAAACGAAATGGTGGAATTTCTAATATTAAAAAAAATGATTTCTGACATCGAAAATGCTGAAAATCAGAGACAAAGTTTAAAAATTCAAATATCAAAAATGCAAGCTGTAGACAGTACTCAAGCCTCTTGGTACACTTTCCACGCGCAGCGTCAATATATGTAATAATTCTACCAATAGGCCTACATGTATTTTTACGCGAGACGCATATATTAGATATAGAGGCCAACGATTCTAGGTCTGTGTGTGAGACTAAGAATCTTTAAATTATTTATTACAATTTACTTATTTTTCTGTTGCTGAAAATTCAAAATTTTGAATCAACAAAGAGATAAAAAAATTATTTTTCAACATCTTGTAATGTTGCTGAGCAACATGTAAAAAAAAAGTATCAAAGTATCGGAGTCTATTTGGTAGCCGAAATCAAATAGCTCCTTTCATTTTAACAAATTAGAGCGCATTTTCGCATAAACACCTCAATTAGCGTTGTGCATATTTATTATGCTCTTGACCCTGCATTTATGTTGATTTTATTCATTTTTTAGCAATAGAGAAGTATTTTGACAGTCTTTAGTTGTGTCCTTGGTATTGACTAGTTTTGTTTATGTCAGCCTTTTCTGTAAAGTTTAATACAAAGATCGCCCAACCTTAGCACGTGCCCTTAGCAATGCACTATTTATAAAAGCATTTGAATATTTTTCTGGTTATTTAAGCGGACCAATCGGTTACTGAGCAGTTTATCCTAGAAATATCATGTACTGAACCGGTAAATTTGGCGTAAGGAAGATTGTGGTCCGGGGGTACTTGGTTTGTTTTTGGTTGGGACGTGCTACTGCGACATTTGAAAAGACACCCATCCAAATACCAATTCAAGAAAAAGGTACCCACCCATTAACCAAATCTCTCAAATTTTGAGTTTAATATTATTCAAAAATCGCATCATTTTTTACTCATTTGCGCTATTTGGGCACAAGTTTTATGAAGAAATACTCTAGTGGCGCAAAGTTTGGAAATTTTGAAAAGAAACCCCATTAAAATATTACATTTTGCAAAGACAATGGAACGATTGAAATACCTGAAGAGCCTGATGCGCTATTTGGCGCAAAGGTTTGAAAAGAAAAGAGTCATATTTTTTTACTAATTAAAAGAAGTCGTTTGTTTTATTTGATTTAAAAAAATCAATTGGGTTTTGTATTAATAATGATGATTTATTTAACACTATGCCCTCTTCCTCAAGTTACACTTTTTTATGAGAATATTAAGCACCTTATTCTGATCCTTAACAAAAGTTTCTATTATTTACATTGATTTAGGGTTAGAAAAAATCATGACTTTAAAAAAAAATCCTGGATGGACAGCATCTATTTATGATCAATGGTGATGTATATATAATTTGTGTAATTTTTTTCTAATGCTATATTAATGTTATTTTCTTGTTGACCATGCCAAATAAAAAACAAACAAACAAACACGGTCTAACAGCCAAATCATAGTCGGCCTCAAAACAAAAGTTTTCATACCAGACATTTGGTTGTGGCGTCAAAATGACGAGTGACTCCAAACAAAATAACTTGAACACCGAGTTGAGACCAAATAAAACTTCGGCTAGATTGCACATGTTATTGAATTGCCATATACATTGGACCAAATGTTTGTTACCCGTTCATAGTTTAAATTAAATTTGATGGAAAATATTTGGTGACGTCACGACCAAATGTTTGGTAGGAAAAATTTTGTTTGGAGGCCGATTATGATTTGGCCCTAATAACGCACAGCATGCTGATACCACAAGCACCTTGTTTGATTTCATGCCCAATTTCACGTTAAAGCAGCCAGGTATAGGAGAGGCATACGGCTTTGGGCACACGGCAAGGAACAAAATTCCCTACAATATTTGAAATGTTTATGGCAAAAACGCTATATATTTCATGTTAAAACTGCACGAAAATTATAATCAGTCATTTTCAGATATCAAATCATGATGAAGATCTGAAAAACAAAAAACTTTAACACTTTGTTTGTTCAGGATGTTTGATTCTAAATTTGTTTTCTAATTCATTCTAGAAACACCCAAAAATGCTGTGTACCTTCATACTCAAAATCTCATGAGAAACCAGTACTCATTGACATTCGTAAAAAATGCAGCTCACTGATTTCTACACACAGCTTTCATAACTAGTAGAAACTTCGGAAGGATGCTAAATAACATGTTTAATTACCTATGGAATAAAGGTTGGTCTCCACAACATATGTTATTTATCATTGTCAAAATGAACAATTTCTTGTGAAAAATTTTAATGGTTAACATAAGCCATATTTTATACGAGTACAAATTTATTAATGTATTATATAATGCTAAAATTAATCATGCAATAGTATTTATTCTAGTATTTTGTCATATTATTAAACAAAATCTATTTTTTAAAATACAAGTCATGAAAATATTTTTAATTGAAAAACATCATTCAATAAGAATCATAGTCGTACATATTATTTCACATATGACATGAGCTTTTACTCATACTGTTTATACCATTTTTGTAGTTATAGATACCATACTTGGTATCATTATTTGATCGTATATATAATTAATTCTACCTGTATGATTGGTGAATGTTAATAAAATTCTAGTGCTTGTAATGATCCACAGAAAAAGTTTCAAAAACATCCAAAATTAAAAGTTAGCATGCTGTTCACAGCCATTTGCACAAAGTATTGTGACCAAAGCTTACCTTGGACATGAAACATGCTGTATTTTTTATTTGGCCCGGTGGGCACTGGCATTGCAAGGTGGACACCATGCTTATACATGACCTTTTAAAATGGACCCTAAACAAGTAATTATCGTTCTTTCATATTACACTCTAAACAAGTATTTTGTCCTGTTTTTCCCACCCTAAACAAATATGTTCAGATCAAGTCTGAAAACATACCCTTTTCAAGTAAGCCTTTACTACAACATATTCTTGTCTTCTCAGTGGCTATATATTGCCCTTATAACAATACATTGCTCATAACAGCAATAGCAGAGTTAAATGACACTGAAAAAGTTATCAGCCAATTCTTTTGGATTGAAAACGGTATTTTTAGGAAAACTTTTTATTTTCATACCCTTAACAAGTACCTAGCTTTTGTAAACTATAACCTTATTTCCAAATTTTTGCAATTTTGATACCCTTTCCAGTGTACTTGAGTACATCGCCCATTCGTAAAAAAAAATTTTTACTCATTTTTTGTATGTAGTTGTATGATGTCCATCTTGTAATGACAGTGCCCCCCTTGGATTTGGCCTAAAACAAATAAATAACATACTACCAGCTTACCTTGATTACCAGTAAAACTTCCAATAATACTCCTTCCTCCCTCTGCATCCTCATCATAAACTTCCACCAAGTCATCTTCGCCATCAACTTGAAATTGATCGAACGTCAGATAGATCTGCAGCCCCTTATCAGCAAAGATAGTCCACAGGCAATCGATTCCCCCTGGGTAGGGGTGTGGGTAGCCAGGGGATGGGATATCTGCCTGGTCTGTGGTCACATTTCCTCCACATATCGGCAAAGGTGTGTCTGATGGAAAAATATGACAAAATTGCCATCGTAAAGTTCAAAATAGACAAGTTTATTTGTAAGGTTTATTCACTTATTATGCAAACGATATGCAAATGACTTTCTGGTGAAGCAAGATATTCAAATACAGATCATTTTCATAGCTTGGAGCAAAATTAACGCTAAAACTACCTCTCGGTACTGTCACTCATCAACTTGAAGGGTTAAGCGATGCACTTAGCACTGGTGTTAAAAGCACTAATGCATCAGAATGATGAGACTCAAAGAGATATGAAGTGATTTTGACTGAGGCGGAATTGTCATGTTTGTGTGTAAACATCTGATTGGACAGAGATATCAACATCATGACTAAAGAACAGCCAATCATAATCGAGCAACAAATTTGGTCAATTTTTGAAGTTTTGTTATCTGATATTGTGTCATTTTAGCATGATGCCACATCAGCAATAATAATGCGTTGTTTGAAAGTAATATGATCATCACTAACAAAATACAATTATTGAGATTATATTTTACAACACATTTCCAATAATTACATGGACTGCTCTATTAGTGTTTCAGATTGATTTCACCATCTCTTTCAGTGGTAGTGGGTGGAGGATACCCCTCAACTAATTTCTGAGATTTATAATGCACTCTGCCTCTCAGACTTAGCTAGATTTTGTATTCCCAGATGGGCACAGCGCACTGTACAAATGTCCACTGATTTCTGTAGTCCAAGCCAGCCAAATTCCACTGTTAGCATCATTTCGGGTTTTGCATAAACCTCGAAGAGCAGTTACAGAGTAAAAACAGCCTAGATTCCAGTTAGAATTAAAAACTTACAGAAATGCTCAAAATAAAGCTTAAAAGTGTATTAATATAAAAAAAATACACAAATTTAAACAGAAATGGCTCAAATTGACAGCATATTGATTTGCAATTTATCTATATGTGATGGTGGTTTGACTATCCTGTGTTTTCTAAATCCTAAATTTGTACCTCAGATGGATTTACCAGATAAAAGATCAAATGAAGCTCTTGAAGATTATTTACTACATATCAAAAAAAAAATTTCAACAAAAATAATTTTGTTTACCCATCACACAGGTGTAGAAAAAAGATCTTTTTAAGATATGAAACTAGAAACACTTTTTCAACCATTTTTTTTCGCCGGCGGAAAAAAATTCAGCCGGTAAATAATTTCATGTTTTCCTCTGTTAAACACAAATTCAGCGGAAACTACTGGTAGGATATGTTAGTATAATCATGTTCTATCAATACATGTGAAAAAAAATATATAGACAGAAAATCAGCCAATACCATCATGCAAGGTGCTCTATTAATTGAGCTCCCAGAAAGCATTTTAGGGGAGCAGGGTGGCTCAGACAGAAGTCCCTGTTAAGCATCATATTATTATTCAGTATGTATAGGCCTAAATTAGTGATTCTGTAGACATCTTCAATTTTTTTAAATCATGGGCAATCCCTTGTAGTTGAAATCAAGTTATGCTGAAATTTTCAGAGGTTGAGTTGAACTCTGAAATAGAGTTGAGTTTTCAGAATTTAGCTGAATATTTGTCTGAATCACTAGTAATGGATAGAGCGCTAAAAATAACACCATAACCAAAACTGTAAATAGACCTGAATCATACAGACACCACTTCTATTTTGGATATGAATTTATATATTTCATTGTTGTCAGATGATACAAGCAATAAATTGAAAATGATGATATCTCTCTGCACATGAACACAAATAAATAACAAATATGATGATTGTATTATCTAAATTAAAGAAAAAAATCTTTCTCAATTAAGTGTCTGTCTGGGGTAGGGGAGGACTTACACTATGATTACACTTTAATTTATAATTAGTTTGTCCTGGTTGTTCAAATCAAATATAATATCCCAAATGGAGCAAAGGTAATATTTTTATCAGCTTATCAGCTTGTTGAAATCCTGAAAATTTTGATTTTGGTAGGGGTGTGCCACTGGGAAATGTGAAGTACCACCTATGTATATACCAATTTTCAAGAAAAAGGGACCCATCCATATACCAAATGTCCCGAAATTTTGAGTCAAATTTATACAAATATTAAAATTTTCTGCGAAAATTTACGCTAATTTGTCACAAATTTAGGTTGATTTTTATTTGAAATTTAGAAACAAATAAAAAAAAATGTGCTATTTTGGTGCAAAATTTTCAGAACATTTTGATAAACACTCATCAAAATACCACATTTTGCAAAGAAAAAGGACCCAAAAACATAACCATCATAAATTGACCTAAGTTGAAGCTTATGATTTTACTTGGTTTGTTATTTCTACCATTTCTGCTCACGTCAAATAATGCATTAGTTAAATTAAGTGAGAAATTTAATCCTTTTGGGTGGAAATTACTACCACACCAATCAGCTCATGTGACAAGCTTTACGCAGTGTTGATTAATCTTTGTTTCGTTAATGCTAATTTAGTAATATAAAATGCGATGATAAATGATCAGTTCATGTGATTGATAGTCGATCAAGCTTTAACAATTAATTTGTTAAGTTAATTTTATAGTTTTATTTGTCAAGATTTAGGCTTATGGGTGGTGCTCTGGCAAAATGAGTGGAAAGTCACGATTGAAGATTTTGAATAAATAGCTACTAAAGTAAAAATATGGTGAAAAAAATCAAATTTCGTTTTTTGACATAAATAGCATATATACATAAGTTTTCAACTATAACTTGAGTTTCAAAGGTCAATTTTGCGGGAAGTACAATTATCCACGGTTAATGATCACAATTTGCTATCTTACACTATAGTAATCAGTCACTTTAAAATCAATTTGTGACAACTTTTTATTCCAGATTTTGAGTGGACTGCATAATATTTCAATCTCTGAATAAAGATTGGTGAATGAAAGTATGATATATTATATATGATTCGAAAGCTGAGATTTTAGAGAATTAAAATATGTCATAAACTCATTTTTAAAAATCGCAACTCTCCGCTCATTTTGCCAGAGCACCCCTCATATACGCTCAGACACATGTCTCCATCCTAGATGTAAGCAGCAATAAGCTGACACCCCCACCTCTCATTAACCTAGGCATCATCATCGTTTTCTTTAAAAAAAAAAGCATATCATCAGGGCTGGACATTACCACCCGCCAGAAAGCAAATGGCGGGTAACTTTGGTGTCGGGCAGATTAAAATTTACCTGGTCGACATGGCGGGTAATTTTTTTTCATGGTATGTCGAGTCCACTTTGAGTAAATAAACAACATTTAATTATCACCTCTAATTTAGTTTGAGGGGTGTGCCCGCGACTATAGAATTTATCAATAAAATATACCAATTTTCAAAAAAAAAGTGAAAGGGGAAAAAGTGGACCAAAAACAAAATATCAAAAAAAATCGCATAGCTGACAAATAGAGAAAAAACATTTTATATAGCTTTGTGGCAAAGTGTATCTAAGACATCAGAATCCCCGTTTTAGGGTTCGGGTGTCTAACATGAACAATCAGGATGGGGTCAAGGATATTTTAGAGAACGTTTTCTATGTGGTGTGTATTCATAATCAAGATTTCTGTAACCTAGTATCATCATGAAAATGTTTTCAAAATGTGATGTAATTTTCATGCAATACTTGCGCTCTGGTTAACATTTTTTTCTGTTGATTTTTTTCTTTAGGTTTAAGCATTTTTTGACCTCTAAACACATGCAGTGCTTTCCGTGTTGGTCAGGAAAAAATGACCTCTTTTCCATGTTTTGAAATGTTGCATATGTAGGATATACCCCTCAAAAAAACAAAATTTATTTTTTTGGACCAATTTGACCCCACTCCTCCCCCCAAAAAACTGAACTTCTAGCAAGATCCGGGAAGGGGGGGGGGGGGGCACTGTTATTGCAAGGTGGACACCATGCTCATAAACGCCTTTTCAAAATGGACCCTAAATAAGTAATTAAACTTCATTCATATAATACCCTACACAAGTATTTTGCCATATTTCCCTACCCCAAACAACTGTGTTCAAATCAAGTCTGAAAACATACCCTTTTCAAGTAGCCTTAATTAATGTTTTCCATAAGATGTTCTTATCTTATTGGCTATATATTGCTCTTTTAACAACACATTTGCTCATAACAATAATAAACAAGTTGGTTCATGAACTCCATGTCTCGTCTGATAGCGTTTTGTAAAGGATTTCAGCACAAAATTTGTATTTTTCAAAACTGGTCACCTTGCTGGTGATTGTTTGGTTAATGTTGGACCAGATTTAAGAAGTTTGGTCCATGTGTGATTCAAGGTTCACAAGTTATTACCATAAATTTGAAATGACTTAAGGTCAATTTTTTGACCTTGAAATGACCTGAAGTAAACTTTTTGACCGTTTTGGAAATTTGACATCAAATGACATTTTGACCTTGATTGACATGGACCCTGGGCAAAGGGCTGTCCAAGATCCATGTTTGAACTATGTGAGTCAAGCGATCATAAGATATTGATATTGCTGACCTTGAAATGACCTTTATTGACCTTAGGTCAACTGTTTAAACTTGTAATGACCTCAAATCAACTTTTTGACCATCTTAGAAATTTGACCTACAATGACCTTTGACACCTACTGACCTTGACCATGGATTAAGAGCTATTCATGGTCCAAGTTTAATCAATGTAGGGTCAAGGGTTCATAAGATATGGCTGTGACTTTGAAATGACCTTGAATGACCCTAGGTCAACTTTTTGATCTCAGTGACCTCAGGTCAACTTCTTCACCATTTTGGAAATATGACCTCAAATGACCTTCTGACCTTGACTGACCTTGACCTTGGGTCAAGAGTAGGCATGTCCATCAAATTTTAAAAATGTTTAAATACATTGGGAATGTGTTTCATTCGAAAGATCATCAAATTTCCTTTAAAATAAGGGATCAACCATAATCTAATGTTCAAAACTAAGAAAGTTACAGTGAAAAATGTGTTGTTTGAAATCACAGAAAAAAGTTACCCTCTAGCGTGGCAACACTAGACTGGAATAAGTTAAAATAAAAGCACTTGCTCGTTTGAGCCAAGTGGAAAAGAGAAAAAAAAAACAACACTAGACTGGGATTTGGAGCCCAATTGGGTGGTTTAATGTTGATCAAACCTTCAGAAAAGTCAAAATTTTTAATTTTATTCTGTATGTTGATCTTGGGTATGAGGCTATTCTCTAAACGTATTTATTGATGCTATATATCAAGAAAGAGTCAAAGATTTGTTTGTAAAACATTCCTTTCACATCATAGATTGAAGATAAATCAAAAGAAATTTGGACTTTGCATTAGATCTCCTGAAAAAGCCAATTTTAAAAATTCAACTACAGAGGGCAGTATTTATTATTGTCGACAACGATAATTAAAAATAAAAGAATATATCTAAATATTTTGGTGAAAAGTTTGGGGATGATGCTGAACTTGTCCAGTGCTCCTTTAAGATGATATTGAACGGCTACAATCCAACATTAGAGGCCAGGCGGTGGCGGACACAATAAATAGCATCCACTAGATTTAGGGACGAGGGATTTCTAAAACGCAAATTTAGGGTACGATTTACGTGTATTTCTATTGGGTCACGTGACTCACGTATTGAAGAAAAAAATTCCAAAGATCATATTTTTACCATTCCTCAAAAAAATACAAAAGTGTTCTTATAGTAATCAACATAATTATGTCATTCCAAATCCGCTGGGGTTCACGCGTGAACCCCACTTTTTATATATGTTATCATATTTTTTTACCGATTACGAAAATAATTTTAGTGATCATCCCGGAAGTAGTATTTTTCCACGAATCCCAACGGCTTCACGCCAGAGGCGGTATAGGACATGACGTCATCGGGGATCGGCTACGATACCGTATACCGTCCGGCAACCAGAAACAGTTGCCACGACCACCCTCCTCTGATTAGATGCTAAGATATCTGAAGGAAGTGTTGTTTTGAAATGTTTTATTTCAAGTTTTTACTGTTGAATTCGGAAGCATAAACTTTACAAAAATTGGCACACATTTGCCCTCAAATTTCACTTTTTTAACTTTGACAATACAGCAAACAATACAGTAGAGAAGTAAATTACTTTCTAAACTACACTAATCATGTGAAAGTAGTAACCTCATTGATTGCAAAACTAATAAATTTTGACTTGAATTGGCCATGTCACATTTGGGCTGTAATTAATGTAAAATTAGCTTGTGTAAGCACTTGCAAAGGGATGCCAACTTTTTCAGAAAAAAGTGCCCTCACCACACTAGCAAATGGAGCTTCTTATCAAGGGCTGTCCATGGTCCAAGTTTAATCCATGTGGGGTCAAGAGTTCATGAAAAAATGACCTCAGAAGACCTTAGGTCAACTTCTTGACCATTTTTGAGAATTGACCTCAAATGACCTTGAACGACCCTGACCAAGCCCCCCCAAAAAGTTACGCAGCGCGAGTTTATCCTGAGACCCTTCATGTCACCAAGTTTTGTTACCATAGGCCGGTTCTGGAGATATGCTGCAGATGGCACACAGAAAAGTGACTGGTATGTCTCTTCTTCACTATAATGTTCAGGCGAGACAAAAAGTTATAAAGTTTTCAGCTGATTGTTCGTTTTTGGTTGAAAGCGACATTTTTTAGGAAAGATCATATTTTCATATCCTTTCCAAGTACCAAGCTATTGTAAACTATACCCTTATTTCCAGATTTTTTCAATTTTGATACCCTTTCCAATGTATTCGAGTACATCGCCTGTTCCTAAAAAGCAACCCTTTTTACTTGTTGTGTACGTGCATGGTGTCCACCTTGTAATGAGAGTGGCCCTCCCGGGAGTAAGATGAAGATACATCCTTTATTAACTTCTATAAGCAATATTGTGGTGGGATCTCAAGTATTTGTGGCTAAAACCACCTCCCAAACACATTAATCTATCACCAGTTCTTTTCTGTGTATTTCCCATAGATGAACACAGTAATACCACAGGGGCTGCTTCTTTTAAAAAGGACAATTAATGATCCCCTTTTCATCCTCAAGGTCACCTCTATCAAAATCGAGTTTTTTAGCTAGTACGAATCCTTAAGCGGTATATATTACAATCCAAAAACCATTATTTCAAATGTGCTTGTATTTTTGGGAAAATATGTCTTTTTCTAATTACAGTCGGGGACCCAATAGTAATTACAACACAGTAGTCTATGGGGATTTTTATAAAAGCTTGTAACTTGAAAACGAATGGTTGGAATCAAGTGAAATTTTCAATACACATTTTTGTTGCACTCTTCTTTTTATTTAGCTAGAAATGAGGTGAGGGTTTTGTCACATCAAAATCATGAATTGCACCTATTTTTCTGTTGCTGAAAACTTGAGTACAACATGCTTGAAATATTTTACACAAGATTATGTTTGACAAAGAGAGACACTGATGCGTTGTACATTGTATACATGTAGTTCTGGGCAATTAGTTTGACACAATTTACAAAGTTTTTAGTAGATCATTGCTTTCTGTTAGCAGCAATAAATAAATTTGCCCGCCAAATTTTTTTCTAAGGTAAAGCGTCATTTTTCATATACGTTTATGAAGGTTTTGATTCATCCAGGTATTGTAAAATCAAGTAATAGAATTAATTCTAGTCATCTGGACTTACATTTAATAAAATAAGCGAGGTTTCATGTCTCATCCGAGACACATCCTCAAGCCTACTGATCATCTGGTGACTTCTGTGCAGTGACCTGTGACATGGTGCTGACGTCACAGGAAACGCCATAATCTAGCGGGGGCCTGCAATTCTGTCTACGACAAGATACCAAAGAGACTAAAAAGTTCTGTTTCCTGTGACGTCAGCACTGTGTCACAGGTCACTGCAGAGAAGTCACCAGATGATCAGTAGGCTTGAGGATGTGTCTCGGATGAGACATGAAATGTCGCCAATCAATTAAATGTAAGTCCAGATGACTAGATTTAATTATTTTACTGGATTTCACTTTTCATAGTTTTTGTATGCTCTTGTTGCAATTTTGCGATGTGTTGTCAGAAGGCTAGACAAAAGAGCGACTGTGAAAAAGACAGCATCAGTCTCTGTCAAATTCGTTGACACATTATGAACTTCCGTAAAAGCAACAATGTAAATATTTTAGATATTGTATCAGATATTACTAGCATAGATGACAATGCACTTTTGTCCGGGATTCGCTAAGATCGTAGTTCTGATGGTCAAGTTCAATGATACTCAAGTATATACGACACTGTATCGACATAATCCATGAAAGGGTTTCTATATATCAATTCACCAACAAACATGAAATACTCTTCCAAGCTTCACTTCTTTCCCAATTGTATTAGTAAAGCTTCACAAAAGTTATATGAACGTCAAGACATCACAATAATAAAAAAAATATCGACCTCAAGCTTAGATGACGTCAAAGCGACATTGATGTAGCATTGAGCCTTGAGGAGGGTTGATCAAGATTAAAAATGACCCTAATAATCATCATTTATTATATTGATTCTTTTAGAAGATGGATTTCTGTGCAATTGGGAAGGCAAAATTTGATGAAAATGAAAAACAGTTCTTGTGTTCTTATAGTGGACATAAGGGTCTAAAACAAAGGGCTAGTCTAACTTGAGCAGTAACGATAAATCACCTTTGCTTTACAGCACAACCAAAAAAGTCACTTCCATTATTTATACAAGTGTAACAACTTCCAATTTGATTAAATAGGGAATTATATTCCGTGGATTTCTAGTGTTGCGACCACATAAATAAAATTAATAAATACAATTAATAAATACTGGGGATTCATAGTGTGCTATGCCTGCCAAATTTGTAATTCCATTCGGCCTCTGCACACTTTATAGGTGTTCACAGACCACTATGGCCCAAGAAAGCTCCATTCCACACCAAACATCATTTCTGGTTCTGCAGCAACCTCTAGGGGTGCTGAACCTTGATCAGTCCACAAATGCACCATCGCTGCCTGGATCAGCTCTCCTAGTTTCCTACGGGTTTCCACAAGACAATTAGCAGCCTGGTTAGTTCCTTGTCCATGGACATTCAATATTTGGCAATAATGGGGTTCGAACTCAGGACCTTCTACACCATATGGTCCCCTACCTTACATGTTAACCACATATGACCTTTGATCTTGGTGACCTTTGGTCCTCATATGAATTAAGTTTCTCTGCATTTTATCAATGAACCAAGTCCAGTTCCATTCAGACTTTGTCAACTTTTCTATTTGAGGCTAATTTAATATTTCAACTTATCTTGCAACTTGACCTTATATCACCATATGGTCCCCTATCTTACAAGTTAACCACATATGACCTTTGATCTTAGTAAGTGACCTTTGGTCCTCATATGAATTAAATTTCTCTACATTTTATCAATGAACTAAGTCCAGTTCCATTCAGACTTTGTCAACTTTTCTATTTGAGGCTAAATTAATATTTCAACTTATCTTGCAACTTGACCTTATATTACCTCTGACATTGGTATGTGACCTTTGACCTTATCAACAAAATGAGGGTTGTCATTTACACCACATACAATTCAAGTTTGTTTAAAATCCATTTAAGTATGCAAAAGTAAATTTAATTGGAAATATTAACCGCAATTCTAAACCTTTTAATACAACACCCCCACAAACACCCAACACCCAAATCACCAGAGTAAGTTGGACTTAAATTTCTCACCTTAAACACTTACCTGCATTAGTCATTTTGATGGTATGAACCCGGGGTATGACTTGGCTTTGTTCACAAACAAAACACCTTAACCAGAGGGGGGGGGGATTAAAAAAATTGTATGCATATGTGCCTACCCGACTTTGAAAAATTTGGTCATCTCTATAGCCAAAGTTGACTCAAAAACCCACTCATCAGTATACCAATTTCAAGGAAAAAAACACAAAATTTTACTTAAATTGTTTAAGGTTTTTTTTTAGCAAATTTCTTCATTACAAATTCTCCCAATTTATGCTTGCTTTGTTGCGTTCATCTGTAATTAAAAACACCCGATTGCTATACCAAAATATGTGAACCTCCCCCCTAAAAGGCAGGTACATGTGATGGCTCATCCTGAAAGGGGGAACTTTGCAGATTATATATATTATGTAAGCATCCTATCTATTGTGTCAAAAATTCTTGAGAAAGCAGTGTACAATCAGCTTGAAAAATACCTCTCTGATAATAATCTCATCTATGACTTGCAATCTGGTTTCAGGGGATCGTATTCCACAGATACATGCCTTACTCACCTCACAGACTACTTACGATCTCAGATGGCTGCTGGTAAATACAT
>JXSR01S072602.1:104123-115230 GCA_000969725.1 Ophiothrix spiculata
CATATGATAGTTGAATTTTGATTTATTCGGTACTGACAGTTTGGAATGCAAGGAAACCAGTTTCAAATTTAAATTCCATTTCTTTTACGTTCTGATTTCACATAAAATTCTATCAATATTGATAAATATAAATTTTGTAGTAATCTTTTCTTTTTGTTTCTATTTTCAGTGCAATTTATATCAAAAGAAAGAAGTAGGAGGCAACCTGTGCAAAGCATTATGCACTAGTAAATCCATCAAATATGAAGATTGTCTCTATACCGGAAAGGGCAAGAAAGTCATCTCAGCCACATACATGTCTCAGAAAATCATTCTCAAATCACGATTCGAAAATCTGGTTGAATTTGATTTGCTATTTCAAGTAGATGATAAAGAAGGATTAGCACCTCCAGATATCGATTACAATTCCTTTTTATCATTATTTAAGAGTCATGTTGAGTCTCTTATGGGGATGGAGTTGCAAGACAATGAGGAGAAACTGATGAGGAGACTGTGGACTCATCCCATCTCACAAGATGACGAGCTCACTCGAGGTGAGATGAATAGTCTGTGGACGTTAGTTCAGCAATCAGAGTTCAACTATCTCAAGTATTTTCGGGGTGCCGACTTTCTTCCAGATATCTACGGATCATGCGGCCATTTTTACGCCGTGGAATACATTCCGTCCGGGTCAATTCTTGATCCAAGGCTTCTGAGCTTAACAGACCAATGGGATTCAGCTCCTTGGCCAAATAGGGCCAAAATTGCGCTGGGACTCATGCAACTTATAAAATCTACTGAAACGTTTTATACACAAATTCTTCATCTGTGTGATGTTAAACCAGATAATTTTGGTGTGACTGAGGATTTTAAAGTGAAGGCCATCGATATTGATATCAGTTTTTTCACGCCTCAGATGCGGGATTATCTCTCGCAGCCTGAGTGCACTACAGATGAGGAATGTCATTTCTTTGATTGTCATGGTGCTTGCAATAAATCCAATCAGAAATGCCTGGATATAAGGACAAACAATAACTTCCAGGTAATAATTCATGTGTTTACATTTATGCTATTGTTCAGCCTGATCATTTAAAAAGTTTTAATTTAACATAACATATACCGTAATTTTATACTATTCTTGTTTCATATTATTTTTCAGGCATGAAAATTCAGAGCCTGCATGTGCAACCTATCCATGAGTACATCACACAGGCACACATAATGTTGAAGTACTGTGGATTGTTGATTTGAAGCAGTGTTGCGTACTTTGAACGTCCTGTGCTAGTCACAACTTGAGGATGTTGGCTGCATGCAGTGCCGGATTTACCTTTCCAAGGGCCCTGGGCCAGGCCTAAACTGAGGGCCCCATACACACCCATGACACCGAGAGTGTCATGGTGGTGTCAGAAATATATATGAAATAATAACATTATCTTAATCCTTCAGTGATTTAACAACAAATTCTGAGGCCAATTTAACTTATCCCTCCATGGAAAGCAAATTAATTGTGCAAAACAGGGGATAACTTTACCCCCCTCCCCCCAGAAATTTATTAGTTTTAGTTTTGTGATTGATGGATAAGATGTGTTTGTAATGATCAAGTTAGCTTTCATGCCTACAATGTTTATCCCAGACAGCCACCTGAAGACATCACAGACATATAACAAATGAATACGCCAGTGTAAGAAAACCCCAACTCCAATAGCTCCCTTCTATTAATTATACAATATAAATGCATACAAATATCTGAAAATGCTTTCACATCACTGAAATAGCATTTCCATGTCAATATCCTAGTCATAGTGTCACATTTAACTTTGTAGTTTACTTTTTTAGACATTGTTAGATAATTGTTATAGTACATAGTCGCTATATTTAAACAGCCATTACAAGAAAACCCCAACTCCATGACTTCTCCTCTGCAGTTATATACTAGAAAAAATTATCTATCAATGTCTAAAAAAGTCTACTACAAGGTCAAATGTGAGACTATGATTGGGATGTAGACATGGAAATGCTTTTTAGTGATTTGAAAGCATTTTCAGAGATTTGTATGCATTTATATTTTGCAGGACGTAACAAAAGGAAGCTATTGGAGTTATGGTTTTCTTACTCTGGCGTATTCAAATGCATGCAAGGACGTCCTTTTGAGGTGAGCAGGCTCAATCATTGTCAATTGAGCTATCCTGCTCCCCTCAAGTGTTATATGGGATTTTGATTCACCTTGTTTGATGTTTTTAAAACATCTCCATTTCCAGGTAGCTCCCCTGATGCTCTTATCAAGAGCTTGAAGGTTGCATTTTTTGAGCCTTTGTAAATTTCAAAATTATGGAAGTCGCTGCATCTTGTGTATCAAGATCTTCTACATGTGATCCTCTGAATATAGGCATGTAACATGTTCTCTGCATTCTCTCTTCATACAGGCTGTGTGTAATGACATCTTCTATGCCCATCATGTGTATCCAGGCTTACTACGCAATCCACCGGATGACGTTTCACAAGAGATCACAGACTTGCTGGAAAAGTGCATCAATCCACCTCCTGCTGAACAGATACAAGAGGCATCCAAAACCAAAACATTCCAAACATTGTATAGCCTTCTGACCCATAGCATAAAACATAACTCACAAATTGACTTTGTATAAATTTATAGAGAATATCGGCGTTGCTGACATATTCAATTTGTATCACTGAAATTTAGCCCTGTACATAGACAGTCCCAGGGCTTCTGTCACGTCTATGGCAAGCCAGAGCAGACTTAATTTTGAACATAACAACCATGTGCAATAAAGGGAAAACCTGGATGTTGTGTAACGTGTACGCCAATAGCAAATAAAAACATGTATGATTTGCAAATCATGTTCACATGCTATAGGATTACATATCGCATGTACTGAATTTTTTTGGTTAAAAGCTGTCATTTTTGGGTATCAAGATACACATATTTTACCTTGATTTGCACACTTTAAATGTAAATCAGATTAAATTTGTAGCACTGGTATATCAAAGTTGCAACGTAAGAGTAATCATGGTCTCCTTGGAGTTTTGCCTTCCACAATTATGATGGAATCAAAACCCAAGCTAAATGTTGCAAGTAGGATTGGTAGATTATGTCACGTTACATCCAGTGTTCCCGCTAAGGATTTTGAATTTTGGTGAATGCAACAAATTTTGACAAAGATGAAGAAGTGGTTACCCCAAAACCACGAACTGAGGCTGAAAATTTGGTAAAAAAAAGCAAAAATCACCTCAGATATTTTTAAAAACCTGTTGCGCCAAATTTCCCTGTTACTGTGCCAATGGCGCCCCATTCAGCCTTAGCAGGAACACTGGTTACATCTATAGATCCAGGAGACTGAATTTTCCCTAGTACACTTGGTCTCAAACTTTTATCTCCACTCTAGTTTGCCATCGCAATTTCTCTCCATGGGAGAATTGAATCGCTGTGATTTGATTTCTTATAAATGACTTGGGATGTATGTAGTCTGTCAATAGGTCAAAACATTTATTGTTGACCTAGTTAATTCCTGAACAACAAATTCTATGTTGCAAACAGGTCCATCAGTGTTTACATTTGCTACACTGGGCTTCTCCACACCACACGGACAAATCAATCTGTAATTTGCACATCTAGATGCATCTAGATTAAACTGGAATTCAGCAAACGATCACACGAGCGTCAATGATTGTGCATGTACATACGCGTAGTTGTGTTGTTTTCACTTACACGCACACAACCCAGCATGTCAAAACGTGCCACTGGAGGAAAGTCAGATTGACGTGTGATCTTGTGAACACAACCTGCACTTATCTAGATTCATTGACATTTCTTAAAAGAAATGTCAATGAATCTAGATGTGATGCTACCGTGCAGAGAGCCCCATGATATTAATGCATATTTTAAACATTTTCTTTCAAAAAATCATGAGGACAACATCTTGATTTCATAAGTTTTCATTGTTTCCTTCATTAAAGCCACATAAGATTTTCTTAAAAAATAGATCACTAAAATTGCTAAAATTCTGTTAAAATGCAAAATTATAAGTAGGCCTAAATACAAAATTATTTTTTACTGAATTTTTATATTACATTTTGAGCAAAACATAAAGTGCTCTAATTCATCTGAAAGCAGAATATTGTTTTAATAATTAATCTGTCATCATGAGTGGACCAATATGACGATTTTGAAACATTTTTAACCATCTCCATATTCATTCAATTTTGAGCCTGATTTAAGTGAGACATGATGTGGTTCTGGATAAGAGCAAAATAGGAAAATATTTCCTATTTTTATGTTATTTTTAATTCAGTCCTGTAAACCAAGGTGACTTTGAACAAAACTTTGACAAGAAGGTTTACAAAACACACATCTTGTTCTTGCTTGGTGTTGGTTTGTATAGAATTTCAACCATCAACGGTTGAGAGTGGAAATCCTTTACAAACCATTAGGCGAGATGAGTTGTTCACGAATCTTGTTCAAAGTCACCCCGGTTTATGGTATTTTAATACTGTATAGCGGAATATTTTCGCGGAGTTATTTTTTCGCGATTTTAACCAGTTCTGGCTATATCCATGGGTTTTAAATTCGCGTTTTCAAGTTTATACACATTGAGGTCAATGTAAAAGCATTATTTCCGCGGGGTTCAAAATTCGCGGTTGGCTGATTAACCGTGAAAAGCGCGAAAATTAAACCCCCGCGAAAAATGTCCCGCTATACAGTATTATAATACTTTTGCAGTCAAAAATGACTGAGAAGGCCCTTCCTAAAATCAGATTTCTCTCATTATTTTCTTTTAAAGAATTATTTTTGTTACACATGTAAATATTATATCAAGTTATTTTTGTATTGATAGCATAAAAATGTACTGTTTTATTTTGTAAATCTTTGTAAATATTTTTATATATTTTATACCTTGCGAAATGATAACTATTGCAGACAGTCTCGGAATTTGAAAAAACAAATAACAATGCAAATAGTAACTTTCATTTATCAGAAGCAATGTAATATTTATGCAGAAAAATCTGCAATGTATGATGTATTTTTATGCTTGCGAATTGAATAAGTAAAATATTGAATACACACATCAATTGCTTTTTGTAAAGGTCTAAAAGTGCTCCTGTCTATTATTATGTAGCTGTGGTGAAACTTTCACAAAATTTATCATTTCACTTCAACTATAATAATAAGTCTTTATAATGTACATCGCCGCAGTTCAACATTGTCGAAATTGGTCAAATTGGTGCAATTAGCTATGGCCTACATGTAGAAAGGGAACACTGTCCATGGACCAGTTTTCCTGTCCTGGCCAACTGTCACTATAAAGTAATACTGTATTATTTTTGATTACTTTTTAATATTATGAAATGTTTTTCTACTATAAAACAAGTATTTTCTGCTCTTAATTAATTCAAGCAATGGTACTAATTGCCCTAGGTGACTAGAACTTCCTGTTGCCCTCCACATTCTGGGCAATAGTAGGTTCACAGTTTCCAGTCACCGCAAGTTGTCCGTGCCGAGGCTGCAGATATTTTGCACCATTGCCCTTATGAGCAGTAAGTACTTGTATGATATGGAGGATTTTAAAAATAATATAATAATTATAATGTATAATGTGAGTGCAAGAAAGTCGTATCTGCAATGACTGCCATATGTGACCCATCATATCGAAAGGTCCCAAAATGAAAATTGATTTTTTTTTTTGGTCTCATTTGAAATTTAAAGATTATATTTCAACCTTTAAAACGATAACTTGCTTTTGGTTATTGGATGTTCGATTGCAAAGTTACATCCAAATTGGTAAAAGGCATCAGACTGATTCAGAAAACTATAGTTCTGAGAAAATTGAGTTTAAAGTTTTTGTACTTGGTAAAACTTGAATGGAGACAGGATTTTTATTTCGGTTTTTAAAACATTTTTCATTTATGTTTTTTCAGAGGTAACGCTTCAGATGAAATCAGAAATTCGTCCTTGGACTTGATTTTTGACTATACTCAGCTTCAATGGCCTGTATCTCGTAATTTACTATGCCGACCTTAAGCTACCTTTCGAAATGACGGGTCACATATATCATATTTATTTAACAACTTTTGCTAGAATGCGAAAAATCCCTGGACCTTTCTTAAATGATAGTGCCCTTAAATTTGTCACCTCAAGAACCAATAAGAGAGCCACTGAACCAAGACTGAATATTCTACATAAAGAGGAGATATCTTGCATATCCCATCATGCATCGCTTTCTATAGGACTAAGGTGAGTAGTTAATGATGAAATGTCCATAAATCAAACATACAATGTAATTGTTGTAATCTTGCATTTTGGGTATGTTTCATCATTAACTAATCACTTGACTTTGTGTACAAAATTTCCCATTGGAAGCAATGCATGATGGGATACACACAATATCTTTTCTTATTCTACATTGTGCAATTCAAATTTATGTAAAATGGCAGCTATTGCTGATACTACTTTCTTGCACATGATGGTATCATGACGATAAAAGTGCAATAACGACACTAGTGTAGTTGATTTTTAAAGATCTTTTCCTTATTTATGTCAAATGCATATCAAGGCTTTAACAGCAAAATATGAAAGTGTTAATATCAAGTGGAATCTAGGCTAGTCCCTTTAAGTCGGGATGGGGGGGTCCTCAAATTTGGTTTGGATAGGGACGTGCCTCCGGGAAAATTGAAAAGCCACCCATCAAAATACCAGTTTTCAAGACCCATCCATATACCAAATCTCCCAAATTTTGAGTCAAATGTAATCCAAAACCACTTTTTTTCTGCCCAAATCTGCACTATTTTGGCAAAATTATCTTAAGTTTTGAGAAGAAATGTCAAAAAAAAAAATGTCTTTAAAAACTTGAAAGTGTATCAAATGTCAAGATGAAATAAGTAGTCAAGCAAGCTTAAAGGTTCTTTTTTAAAAGTATAGTGGAACCTTGTTACCACAAAATCACCGAGGACAATGATTGTAGTTTGTGTTTTCAGGATTTTGTGTTATCCAACTGAATTCAGATAAAAATTCACACTTGGGACCAAACAATCATTTTGTGTTATCAGGGTTTTTGTGTTAACTAGGTCCCACTGTAATTTATTTAAAATGAAACAAATACAACTCATTGAACGTATCAGTCAATTACCGGTAACTTGAAGGCAAAATTTGAACTTATATAGATATATGGGAACATGAGTAATAGCTAGTAATATCGACTTCTCTTTTCAAGTAATGTTCATCAACAAGAAAGTTAAGTAACAATATGGTAAATCAAACTTCAGATATACCCTTTTACCTTGTGACAGTTGCATCTCGTTATGCTTTGATAAAAAATTTTTTCCAAGCTTTATGTGAACATATTCTTGTCATTTATGTTTTATAGAAATACCCATTTGAAACAGTATACATGTATTGTCCCTCAATGATAAGAGTATGTTTGGTCAAGAGATATATAACTGCCACGAGGTAAAAGGATGAATCTGAAGTTAATAGACAATTTTACCTTTTGATGGGCTGTACTATTGGAATGACCATTATATTATTATTTATCATGGGAGGGCAAGTTATTGTACTTCTGCAAGAATCCCTATAGTAGCTAGGAAAAGGTCTACTTTTTCCAAGATAGACTAGTAGAGGGCATGGTTTGCCAGGATATAAAATGTGCACATAATTTGTGTATGAAGTCCAAGATTTATGCACTCGTAAGGATAACACATAATAGTCATGACTAGTCATGAGCGGCTCTAGAGCAGTTGTATTCACACAGGGACACGACTTGCGCATTAAAACTAGTGGTGCGTCACTTTTGGTCACCAGCCAGACACTTTCTATAGTTGCGTTCACACTGGCTCACAAGCGAGAAAATAGTCTGTGTGAACATGCCCTAAGCTACACTATACTTATTGTATTGCAGAACACTTAAATGTTGGGGTACCATAACTGCTCCAAAGGTTGACAATAAAATACCGAGCCGGGGGAGTCTTGAAAAAAAATTTGTACAGGTACATGTATGTGCCTGCTGGACTTTGAAACACTGACCATCTACACCTATTTTTGGCTCTTAAACCCACCCATATACCAATTTGGAAACCAATTTTGATGGAAAAGCACTCAATGTTACTCAAATTGGGTGCTTTTTTGCATATTTTCCCAAAGAGCACCAAATTTATGAAAATTGGGTGCTTTCATGACCACCCGATCTCTATACCAAATCTGTGAAAACTGACCCCAAGAGGCAGGCACACATACGTAATTACGTATACCTTGTCAATGTAATCCCCCCCCCCCCCCAATATCGAGTACCTTTTTCAGGTGTATTGGACAAAATATCACCGGTAGATCATGATTTACAATTGTATGCTCGATAATAACAGATTTACACTTGAAACCTTGATAATAACAGTTAACTAACAAATGCTACCTGCTCCCATGAAACCCGAACAAAGTCGCCATAACATTCATATAGAATTACAGCCCAATCAATAGAAAACAAAGGAATTTTCTTGGGAAAATTTTGACTTTCATGGACAAAGCATTAATCAAAGTGATATCATTTTAAAGTTTGTGTAATGTCAGCACTTTCAATATGGACAAATCAGAAAAATGTCTTTTCTTGACTTTGTCGGGTTTCATACATTGTGAAAATATGGATCATAACCTTTGGAAAAAATAGCGATCTGATTTTGCAAAAAGAAGGCCAAATATCTATTGGCTAGACCAGGCATTCTCAATTAAATTTTGTGAAGTGCCAACTTGCAATAAATAAAAATCAGAAGTGCCACATTCCAATAGCAGCGTAGCGTCCAACGGGTGGGGTCCAGGGCCCGCCTTAGGCCCCCTGGTGGAGTCCAGGGGCAAAGCCCTTGGCAGGGGGCGGAGCCCCCGGAAGCTCCTGGGTTTTAGCCTTTTTTGAGTGGAAAAGAATGGCTTTCTTAGCATGTTTTGATACAGTTTTCAACAATTTCAACATTCAAATATTACACTTTAAAATTATTAAAAATGAACAAAATATTTTTAAAAAAAAACATTACTCACCCCTGCAGCCCTAAGATATTAAGATCAATGGTAGTTCATCTTGTTTTTATGTTTGGCCAATTTTAATAACAAATAATTTATTCATTTAAAAAAAAAAAAAATAATAATTTTTAATTGGTGCCGCGCGTGCGCCACTTGAGAACGTACGGCGCGCCACAAGTGGCGCGCGCGCCGCTATTTGCGGATGCCTGGGCTAGACGATGTACATTGCATAACAAATAATTGGAATAAATTTATATTTTGTTTGAAATACAATTAGGATCATTTTTAATCACTTTTTATTGTTCCTAAGCGTGTGTTACCATAGAAGAAACTGATTTTATGCTTAAGTTCAAAAACATTATGTAACTTTCGTGACAATCTCAATTGGCCCCTAAAATTTAAGGGGACGATTGAGTCTATATGGAAAACACTTCAATAGAGTTTTTCTCAACTTTCCCACAAGGGTAGACTTTAGCAGAGGTTAATGCAAGTCCATTCCATTTGGGCTCTCCCTGATTAAGTTTGTAAGAGTCTTCTTAAGACTTCAGTTTATGTGAAACATTCTGTACAGTTGAAAAGTTGAAAAAAGGGTTGTTGAAGTGTAACCCCATTTATACTTGACCTCCATCCTTTTTAAACAGTAAAAGATGAAAACCTGAGCCAGATAAAGGCAACAATATTGAAATTTGCAAATGTGTAATTATTTACTGTATTGTAATTAACTATTTTGACAGAATAATTTTAAAAGCAAATGACCTAACAAATTAATTTGAATTGAAATAGGAACATCATTTCGTCACATGAGTGCAAGAAAGTCGTACCTGCAATAGCTGCCATTTTATATATATTTGCATTGCACACTGTAGAATGTAGTCTTGGGTCAATGGCTCTTGAAATGTTTCTTTAACCATTTCAAGAGCCAAAGAAACACATTGATCAAGAGCCACATATAACAGGAAATTTTGAGTAATTGTTTTCTTTCTTGTGAAAATGTGCTAAATATATAACTTAATAGGGCAGCCATTGCAGATACAACTTTCTTGCACTCACATGACGATTTGTTTAAAACAATGTAAGAATTATCAACTATGTCTACCTTATTTAAAACTTGGCATCCTAAGTGTGCCAATAAATCTAACCCTTGCTTATTTAGCAGCAAAATGCTGGGGAGTTTCAATTCCCCATTTTTTGTACTGAATACTTTACTTCATAATAATCACACAATCAATTTTGTGAATCTCTGTTACAAACAAGATGTCAGTACCGGTATGTGTGCTGTTGCGGCAAAAAGATGCAGTTGTCGGCTCCCACATGTTGCTCATTGAAGCATACATGTATGTATCATTAAATATATGCCTACATAAATGCTACAATGAGCAACATGTATACACGCGTATGACCGACAAATGCTTCCTTTTGCCATGGTACCAGCACATAAATACAATGTATGATAGTGTGTAAATCAGTGACAATCTTCTAAAAACTGTCCTAGGTTTTCAGGGTCCTTTTCATAGCTCTCCTAAATTAAGCTTTGATGGCTTTGACAAACGTAAGATCCTATCAGTTTACGATCATTTTAAGTTGCAATGGCATCCGACTCACATGCATCTCCAGCACCCATTGATAACCCATCTTGACATTGATGACCACAGGGTGATGGCTCAAAAAATGGAGGCCCTAAATACTTCAAAACACCAATGCAACCATGGAAACAGAGCCCATGTGGCATTGCTTGCAACATAGTCCAAGTATCCTCATCTGAAATGGAGTATGGACGACTCGCCCAAAAAGCAAGTCGCCCAAAAATACAAGTCGCCCAAAAGACAAGTCGCCCAAAATAAACTCGCCCAAAATACAAGTCGCCCAAAATACAAGTCGCCCAAAAGACATCTCGCCCAAATTTTACATACTCGCACAAATGATATCATCGGACGACTCGCCCAAATCTTGCAAACTCGCCCAAACCGGATAGACGTAATTACCGTGATGTTGGACCACTATCAACATAGTATTGACCCAATCCGCAGTGATTGACAGTGCAAATCATTGACCCAATCCACCGTGATTGACAGTGCAAATCCAGATCACCGTTTTACCACCAAACCGGAGAAGATA
>JXSR01S072613.1:59663-69669 GCA_000969725.1 Ophiothrix spiculata
AAATGCGACAGTCCCCTCTCCGGGGATAAACAGATTCTTTATCAGGACAATATTAGTATAATTGTCATGCAATTCAATCGTATCTCTAGCACCACGTTGGGTTAAGTGAACAATTTACTGGGTCGGAAGTCTGCCTACAAGTCGTCACAGTGTAAACGCACCATAAAGGGTCCCAGAATCAATAATGATTTTTTGGTCTAACCTTAAAGCTGAGATTTAAAATGACACCTTGCTTTTGGTTATTGAATGTCTGGTTGCAAAGTTACATCCAAATTAACAAAAGGCATGGGGCTGATTCAGAAAACTATAGTTCTGAGATACCATAATTAAGTTTAAAGTTTTAGTACTGGGTTAAACTTGAATGGAGAAAGGATTATAATCTTTGTTTTTTTCAAACATTTTTCTTATGTTTTGGATGTTAAAACTGATTGATATGATAGAATACACTTCACAGGTAATGTTTCCAATGAAATTAGAAATTATATTTGTGTAATTATGTAATTCTAACAAAGTTTTTCGCCAAATTATGTTGCTTTCTGTGATCAGGACATGTTTTGAAGCTGTTCAAAGGAATTTGCATAGATGGAAATGACATTTTCACAGGTACATTTATCGTAGATGCAAGAAAAATTTGCACATGTACTTGCCAGCTTGCGCTATCGATTTGTTACCTGCACCACCGACAGGAATATCGGAACTTGAATACCCTCCCTATCCTAACTCTGATAGGGTATCAATATGTTGATACATTTTTGAAGTGCGAGTGTCCAAATTCAGATCGTATCAATGTAAATTTTGAGTTCCGCCAAACGGATATCACAAAATGTACCTGTTGATTTAAAATGATTTTATTACAATCTAGAAATATTAAATGCATTCCAAAGCACGATGTCTTCACCAAAAGTGGATTGGTAGCTGCAAAAAAGCGTTAACTTTGAGAAATTCACAAATTACGTATAGAAACACCATAACTTAATTTTGACATCGCTGGCAATTTGAAAATTCAAAGGATAAATATTTGTCTCTTGTACTTAAAGTATTCAAATTTAATAGGCGTGGTTAGTAGTTAGAAGAGTTTTCTAAAAATGCAATAAAATGGGTGTGTGTCTGGTGTGTGTCACAGAAAGTTGAAGTTCACATTATTGATAGTGGCTAATGCCTTTTTTCTTTTAATAAGTTTTACAATAACCTATTTTTCTGTTGCTTTGTTTCTTTTTCATTCACAGATCCTACTAATATCAAAGTGAAAACAGCGAGTGATATACAACCCATGAAAGATAGCCAGATACAAACAAATACACCAACCAAGGAAAAACTAAAGACAGACTGTGGGGGTCAACCTAAGATAGGCAGTGAGGAACAAACCAAGAGAGATGAGGGACATACAAAGACAGACAATGAGGGACAACCAAAAACAGACAGTGAGGGACAACATCAAATGGAGAATGATGAAAAACTCAAGACAGACAGTGAGTGACAAGCCAATATAGCCAGTGACGAAAAACCTAAGACAGACTGTAAGGAATGACATAAAATAGATAATGAGGCAGAGTTCACGGTAGAGAGTGACATAGAGTCGGGGACAGACAATGCAGTGCAGCCCAAGATAGACAGTGATTTATGATACATACATTGTAAGATACTACCCAAGACGAACAGTACGGATACCGCTCAAGACCTTGATAAATCCATAGGAAAAATGATGAGGCACTCATACAGTCAAGAACAGCCTAATTCTTACTGTTAGATACAGCACAATATATAACAGTGAGGTAAATGTGCAACCAAATATAGACAAGTATAAATGTTCCCGAGATTTGGGAGACTGTGAAAAAAGATGCAAGATGGATGCAATACAGCCTTTAAAGAGGAGCGGAGTTTTTTCATGAAAATTTCAGAATTTGATAATGGAGGTAGGACATGAAGTTGGAGCCAGGATGTGACAGACATTGTTGATTTGCAATATGCACTCTAAAATGATATGTGACCTGTTTCTATATGATTAAAATTGAATTTTTGTCAAATTTTGTAGCAATTCAAGCACATTTAAATTTTGGTACTGCCCTGGTTCGAACTTGTGACTTACGGCTTCATAAACGAGTGCCTTACTGATTGAAGTAATTCCACTTTTTTTTTTGATGGGGTGGTGGTTAAGCTTGTAATAATATAAGCTTACCAGCGTACAAAATCTGATTCTATCCACCAGTTACTGGTACTGGATTCTAGAAAAAGTGTTAAGTGTGTGTTTTGACATTGAAAAAAATGCAGAAAAAGTATACTGTAGGTCCCATCAAAAACCTAACCAAAATCATGATCCAACTCTTACTCAGTAAACCATGATAACGCATGTTATTTATCCATATTGCTTGCAAGCATCGAAACACTATGATTGTTTCACCCAAAATAAATCAAATAATAATTTGATGAATTGAATTATTTGGCCATTGTTTTTTGTATACCAAGGAATTTTTATAGGGGAATCGGGATATACCGCCATCTTGTGCCGCTCATGGAGCAGAGTTATTGTACTTACAGATATATTCGAAGTTTGGCCCGATATCCAGGCAGATCGCGTAAATCTTCAGTCGACGTACATACTGCGTGTGTATTTTGTTTTCCGCGCAAGCCATGTCTGCGCTTCAGGCAGTGTCTAATGCTACTTGCTCTGATCAAGGTATGCATATTGTCCCGCTAATCTGTTGCGAAGACTCTCGAAGTGGAACACGGAGCCATAAAAAGCCGGAGGTACAATATCTCTGCCCTGCATGAGCGACAATCCAAGATGGCTGCTGTCCAATTACTCGGCGGTGAAATCAAAATGGCGGTGAGTACCAATTCCCCTTTTTAAATTCCTTGGTGTGTACATGTAGATATTTTTTGATACTTTTTTTAGTTAAGGCTGTTGAATTCTGCATTCATAAGATGCCCAATATGATTGGGTAACTGGATATCCCGCTGGAAATAAGGTCAGGTATCCAGGCACAAACTATAATTACATGTATATCAATTAGGCACTGGGGCACAATTAGGCCACAACTTTGTAAGGCCAGTTGCAACCTAGCCACAGCCTTAATTTTCCAAGATGGCGACCGTAGGCTTGATTATGCACCTTTAAATAATTTCAAAACATGTAATGAACATTTTTCAATAATCTTGAGGTGAACAATCAAACCTACGGTCGCCAATTTGGAAAATTAATGCTGTGGCCAGGTTGCGTCCGGCCGCACAAAGTTGTGGCCAAATTGTGCTCCAACGCCTTACTCGTTTGTACATGTGACTGATGGCTTTACGTCCCCTCAGAAGGACAACAATCTCTCATCAAACATTTACCCAACTCTAAATACTTCTTGTGAAGAGCGGAGTAGATTTAGAATATCTAGACCAATGCTCTCGTCAAGTCAGATAATCCTCTAAGCAAAGATTCCATTCCGGCAAGTGCCCTTACCGGGAATCGAACCACTACACTACGGCGCTTCTAAATTTATCATCTAATTATCAGTATTTTGGACCACAATTGAGAAGTGTTTTTCCTAAACTCACTTAGTCCACTTTTGGTCGAAATTAAACCAAGCTCATAGGAATGGTGTTAATCGTGAGTACTACATATCAACTTTGCCTATTCTCAAAAAAATAATCAGTCGCCATTCCTCAAGCATGAGAATTTACTGATTTTTTTCAAAACTCTCTTAGTCCCAAGCATCAAGTTTTGCAAAACTCACTCTTTCCAATCAATAATAGGATGTGCAAATCCTGTTTGTCACAGACTTATTATTGTGTCAATATATTAGAATGTTGTGCAGGAAGGGGTTCTAATAAATAATAGAATGTGCAAATCCTGTTTGTTACAGGCTATCTATGTGTCAATATGTCACAGATTAATTATATTTTTTAAATAGTTTATGTATTGCAGCTTAACCACCTCAAGGTGGCATTGATCTATCACATATGTGACCCGTCATATCAAAAGGTACCTTAAGGGTGGCAAAATCAAAATCAATTTTTTGGTCTAATATCAAAGCTGAAACTTCAAGCTTTAAAATGATACCTTGATTTTAGTTATTGGATGTTCGATTGCAAAGTTACATCCAGATTGATAAAAGGCATCAGGCTGATTCAGAAAACTACAGTTCTGAGAAAATCAAGTTTAAAGTTTCTGTACTGGTAAAATTTGAATGGAGAACGGGTTTTTATCTTGTTTTTTAACAAATTAATCTTATGTTTTGGATGTTGGAGCCTGATTAATATGATAGAGTACACTTCAAAGGTAACGTTTTTGATGAAATTAGAAATTCGACCTTGGATGTGATTTTTGACTATGCTCAGCTTCAATGGCCCATATCTCGTAATTTACTATGCCGGTATTAAGGTACCTTCAGATATGACGGGACACATGTGTATAAATTCGTCTGGAAAGACTCATTAGGTCTTGTGATATATTGCTATAGGGATTGTTGCCCATGCAAAATCTCAACCCTCGACATGTGTCCAATAAAATAGTCAGAAAAAAAGGTAAATGACTATTAAACAAGCATGTCCACCATCAACTGGTTCATGGTGTGAAATGTTATGCTGCCCTCAACGTGATCAAAATCTAATTGTTTTGGTGTATTGTTCCTGATAGTACTACAAATGAGGGCGATAGATTATACTGTTGATTACTAGGAAAGGAGGAAACTGACATAAGCTCGCTAGTTCAAAGGTTCACCAGTCCAAAGGTTTGCTAGTCCAAAATGGAATAGCTAACCAAGCCCAAGAAAAATTGTCCATGGATAAATTTTAAAATTTTAGTCAGTTGGTCCGGATTTGTTTTTTTTTCTTTCCTAGCTAACTATACTATATACTGGTGTTATGTAAGGCTAAAATATACATGTTAAAGCTAATGATGAATGAATCAACAAACATGTAAAATGTTCAACACAAACTCTTAAAATGTTTTTTTTACATTTCAAAATGCAAAACCTTAAAAAAAAATCAGAAATTTTCAAAATTAGGGTTGGCATTCTTTTTATACATTAAGAAACACCTTTTTTTCAGATTTCCAAAAAAAAGGTTGGTCAGGTGAGGACGATCAAACAATAACTTTTTGACCTAAATAAATGCTGAGGCAACAAGTGAATTGTGTGAACTCTGGCATGAAAACTGTAAAATGGCACACAACAGAATTTTTTTTTGAAAACTTATCAATAGCAAACTCTATTTGGAGTAGTATATGACTCATGATCAGAGTGTCCACTCTGGTTTGTGATATAAGAAAATGCTGATGCAATAAGTGAAATTAGCTTGAGATATGTGAAAAATCTGATGGCAGGTGAAAGAAAAAAAGTTGATGGCACGCAAAAGAAACTTTTTGGAAAATTATCAATGAGAATTCTATTTGGAGTATGACTCCCAGGGGGAGGGGTGGGGGGACACTCGCATTTGTGAGCAGGATGCCTATGTCCAGCGGTCAAGACCCCCTTTTTTCAGGCCACTCACCAGATCCCCATTTTCAGCATGATTCAGTTCTTTAGACCCCATTTTTGAGGAAAAATACAAAATTGCAAAAATTCTCAGAAGGCTATTTTTGACCAAAATTTTAGTTCACTAGACCCCAAAAGTCAGTTTCAAATGTCCAATTTTTTACAGAAAATCAGTTCACCTGACCCCAATTTTGACGCTTTGAGCTTGACATACCTACCACTTTCAAAAGTTGAGTTCCCCCTGGTATGACTCATGATTAGAGTGTCCATTCTTTCTAGCAGTGTGAAATCAGAAAATGATGATCCGATATAAAGTGAAATTAGGTCAAAGATATGTGTGAAAAACTTAATGAAAAGAGTAGAGTATATTGGAGAATTATCAATGCATCGCAATCTCTATTTTTTTTTAATATGTATGACTCGTGTCCAAATTGCCCATTCTGGTAATATTGTAAAATAAGAAACTTATTGCTGATGCAACCTGTGAAAGTGGTGGCATTACTTGAAAGGAGTAGATGAATTGAAGAATTATCAATGGCAAACTATATTTGAAGTGTGTATGACTCGTGTCCAAAATGCCCATTCTGATATTGTGAAATAAGAAACTTGCTGATGCAACAATCAATCAATGATACACTGTACTTGCATGACATGCATACCCCATGAAGGAGTCTATTTGTACAGGGGACCAACGGCTTTACCTGACTTCCGAACCACGGAGCAAGTAAAGTAAAGTTTCTTGCCCAAGGGGATGAAAACCGCCTGGCCCGGAGTTCGAACCCCCAACCTCTGTATTAAGAGACCCATGCTCTAACCGCTCGGCACACGAATTAGTTTGCAGGTTCAAGATGTGTGAAAAATGTTGATAGCACTAAAAAAATACATTTATAGGAAAATTAGTTTTGGTCAAACTCTTGCTGTTTTAGTCATCAAGGTGCAGTATTGTATCTTTTGGTAGAATTGTGCCGTTCTTAGAAAAAGTGAATGGAGTATAATTGCCATTGAATTGAAAAATTTGGTCAAAAAAATAAAGACACAATCCTGCACCTCACCTGGAAAAACAAATTCGAAGAGCGCCCTTGAAAATGCTTATTTATGCTAATTAGCATAGGAAGGGGTGGGTTGATTTGAATTTTTTGCCACCAAGTGAAGCGTAATGGTACAGTTAGACAAATACATAGAAGGGCGATGAAAAATTACTTCGCGTTTTTTCGCTAACGCACAAATGTTGTGTCCCAATGGACCCCCGCTTGACCACTTAAGAGTTAAGTTATGAAAGTGAATTGATCATCAGCTCATTTCTGCAGGATTCCGTCAAGGGAAAAGGAAGTAGCTTGCAATATAGCTGTAGTACACATACTGTGTTTTTATTTTGTAGGGCAGGAATTATTGCAGACCTGTGACCAAGCAGCAAGATCGAGGCAACTTGAAAATCATACCCTTTTAAAACCTGATTTTTGTTTTGCTTCCTTTTAAAGGAACTGGGTAGCTTACGTCCTTCTAGGTACTTTATTTCTAACCACATTTTTTACATGAATCAATGAAGATGATTATATTTTGTCTTCCCCTATGTAAGGGTGTCAAAAGTTTTTGGGGGTTTTTTTAAGGAAGTTTCGGCAGGGTTTTGATGGCTACTAAATTATATCCAGCAGGGTTCCCAGCCAATCAGGGAAATCAGGGATAATTATTTTACTTTTATCCAGTCAGGGAATTTGTTAAAAAATGCCTCAAATCAGGGGAATTTGGATTGGTCCAAAACTCAAAGTAGTCGAGACTTATTTTCACCAGTGTGTCGGGTCTCTGTACTTCTTTGTTCGTATGCATGGTCGTAGAATTTGAAAATTAATCCATTTTTTATTTTTTTCGTTCAATAATGATCATGGAATTCTGATACTTCATCAAGGAAATATCAGGGAATTTAGTTTTCTTAAACTGCTGGGAACCGGGGGGGGGGGGGCACTGACCTAGAAAGGTGATACGGGTATGTGCGGCCCTCAAGACCACCTTTTCACGCCCTGTCTGCCGCTCACTAGACCCCTATTTCAAGCACAACCCTTAGTTCGCAAGCCTTCAAAAAATTTCAGTTCCCTAGCCTCATTTTTTGAAATTTAGTTCACAAGACCCCCATTTCAAGCAAAATTTCGAAATAATGTGCTTCCAGAGCCCAAATTTTGCCCAACTTAAACTAGTTCTGAAGGGTCATTTTTTGGTCCCTTCAGTTCTCTAGACCCCCTTTTCAGAGTCAATCCTCCGTTCCCTAGACTAGGGTTTCAGATATCGGGGCCACACACCCCTACTAAAACCAAAGTTGAGTCCCCCAGGGCTTGGAACCCTACCAGATTTTGAGAGAGAGCCATATTCGAGCAGATTTCTTCCTCTAAATACAAGTACCCGTATAGGGGATAAACAAGCCTTTGCCTGTTTAGAGTTCATTGACAGAATGACAGGAATATTAAAGCAATTGTTAAATAAATACATTATATTTACATTTCATTAACCTCAAAATGAATGATTGCACTCCAAGTTTCCTTTCAAGTATCCAGACATTTAGGATATATCTTAAATATTTGCCTTTACATGCATGCCATATTAATTCAATGAGTATGAATAAATCGCAATATTTTTACTGTCACGCCATATAGTATGTCAATAGTATATTATTAAAGAGAAGAAAACCTTGGTTTGAATCTAGGTTTGTATAAAAAATAAAATGTGAACTTAAAGGGACTAGCCTAGATTCCACCTAGAATTAAAAACTTATGGGATGCTTTAAATAAAGCTTAAAAGTATAGTAAAATCCAAAAACTGCAAAAATTTACACACAAATGACTCAAATTGAGAGAGAACTAATTTGCAATATATCATTCTTTGATGGTGGTGTGACTATCCTGTGTTTCATAAATCCTAAATTTGTACCTCGGATGGATTTACCAGATAAAAGATCAAACAAAGCTCCTAGATATAATTTAATACATATTAAAAGAGAAACAATTTCATCAAAAATAATTTGTTTAACCACCACAGGTGAAGAAACAAGATTTTAAGTTTTCAAACTAGAAACACTGTTTTCACACCACTTTTTTGCGCCGGCGAAATAAATTAAAATAGGTAAAGAATTGCAATTTTCTCCAATATTCCTCAAAATCATGGAAAACTAGTTATAGGTTATAATACTATAAACATGTTCTTTCGATTAAAGTAAAAATGATATGTTGGTAAAAAAATTAGTGGGAAGAATCTAGGTTATAGTCCCTTTAACTATTTAAACTAAAATAGGTAACAATCACATTGGTGGAAATGAAGAGATGTTGGATTGGAGAAAAAACAAGAAGACATTCTTTATGTAAAGTGATTAGTCAGAGGATTTAAGGTAATCAAATCCTGTTCTTCCAAAGAGAAGAATATATGTGTGTCCCATCATGCATTGCTTCCTATGGAATCATTTCGAGGGCTTAGTGCCAGGAGGTCATATCTGCATTTTCGCCATTTTGAGAAAATCAACTTTGAAAAATGTTTGTGTTGTTTCCATTTATATGTAGAGCAACTGGGTGGAATCTTGTACTGCAAAACATATTTAATACTTAGTAAATTAAGTTTATATGAGTTTCGAACATTTTAAAGTATGATCATGCATTATATTGTTTTTACATTAATTGTAGTGTATCCGTTATGCTCTATGTATTTAACATATTCTCATGTTTGCAGTTGTCTCTATACAACGTACTACTAGTTTATAAGTTTATATTTAATATATAATTGTTTTGTGCTTGCGATGGGTGAAATAATCAGATTTAAGAGTTATTTAGTCACCACAGTTTTTCTTGATAGTTCATGCTTTAAGAGCCTATAATAAGGTCCTATCTGCATTACCACGTGACACAAAACCATATGTCCCTATTGGTCTATCTACCTTTTGGCTCTTAAAGAAAATGACAAAATGCTGATAGGTCATACAGTTTTTTGATGGTATCAAGCTACAATTGTGTTTTAAGCATTATTATTATTATTATTATTATTATTATTATTATTATTATTATTACCAAGTTCTTATATGAAAAGAACAGAGCGCCTTATAATAAGAAATAAACACAGCAAAAGGATAGAAAACAAATGGAAAAATACAAGCAAATCTACACAGGAAACAAGTGTGTTTTAAGCAGCTGCTTGAACACAGGGATGGATGTTGCCTCTTTCAGATCAATAGGAAGCTCGTTCCACAACCGAGGAGCACAAACAATGAATGAAGAATCTCCAGCAGTCTTAAAAGATATGGGAATAGAAAGATGGGTGAGATCTGAAGAGGAACGAAGCCAAGCCCCGTATTTATGCGTTGATTAGTAGGTACTACTAAGTTATTCCGGTGTTCTGATGATCATGTTGATACTAAAACCTCATTTTCACCAAAAATGCAGATAGGATCTTCTGACACTAAGCCCTTGACATTTTGTATGGGATACACTGAAAACTTTAACTAGTCAAGCAGCTGCTTGACTAACTTTAAACTAGTCAGGCAGGTTAGTCCAGCTTGCCCGATTAGTTTGACGTTG